>JAVJIF010003846.1:0-273287 GCA_038442645.1 Agave tequilana
GTTTACAGAAACTCAATCCGGTTTGCAAATTAAAAATCCCAGAGTGTCTCGACGATACGGGCGACACCAGTTTGGCCGGATTTTCGATAAATAAATAAAAATCCCCAAAAATTCTCTAACGTAGGTTATATGATTCTAAAATACATGGTGAAGTAAAATCTCAAAATACAACTCTGTTTGTGAATTAAAAATCAGAAAGCAGATTATCGGTAGCGGTCGACACCGACTATGGAGATTTTCCAAAATAATTCAGAAAAATTCCAGAAAATCCTGAAAATCTGTAATATTAGAAAATAATTTTTGAAATTGAAAGCAGCTCAATCGGACTCCCACGGAGGTCAAATCAATTTTTGAACGTCGTATCGCGTACCAATACTGTGATACGTACACCGGGGATCAGGGGGTTACAGTTGCCTCCTTGATTTACATTTCTATCATATATATATATATATACACACACACACACACACACACACACACACACACACAGTGAGGTGATCCCCCAAGAACGGTTCTCACGAATTCATGTGAGAACTTTCACGTGGGCCGTCGGATCTGATAGAGATCTAGTTTTATTTTTTGATTTGATTTATCAGATCCGACGACCCACGTGAAAGTTCTCATAGAAATCCGTGAGAACCGTTCTTAGAGGATCAGCTCCCTATATATATATATATATATATATATATATATATATATATATATATATATATATATATTATATTATATATATATATATAAGATGGGAGGACTTTGTGAAACTCAAAACTAAAGCTTAGGGTCTTTTTCTCACGAATTTAAAGCTCAAGAGCTTTTATGAACTTGGAGAAACAACCCTAGTGGCTTAAACAAATATTTCCCCTGAAAAAAACATGTCACTTTGCCCCTTGACTCAAAATCAGGTCTTAGCCGAAAGCATAACAACTGGTGTAACGCCCCGATCCCACGGGTATGGGAACGTCACTGCAACGTATATACGCAGGTCGGAAATACCCTCACGTATATACGCTAAGCATTAGTACAAGCGAGAATCAGAGTACGACAAGCGTAGCGTCCATTCATATGCCAACACAAGAAATACAAAGTACAAGGTTATCACAAGTTGCGACATACTTTTACATATCACATGCATCATATATCACAACTGAGCACAAAAGTACGATTTACAATATAATTACAATATGCTCACGAGATGATGGGGATCCCGCGAGCTCAAAATGAAGATCAGGTCCAACAGAAACCGAGACTAGTCAACCTGCTCGGAAAGGAAAGCTTGATCTTCCACAGAAGGCTCCACCTCGATCCAAGGTTCGGAACCTGAACATGCAAATTCAAGGGAGTCAGGACCTCCCAAACAAGTGATCAGGTTGCAGCCGAGTGGCATAAGAAATAAGAGTACGAAAGTTGGTAAAATATCAAGAATAATCATCCAGCAAGTAAAAGGAGCATAGGATGTTATAAACGTAAGGGCATTGTATAAGCTTAGGCTACAGCTCCATGACCAGTACTTCGAGGGGATAATCCAAACAAGGAAACCCTCATCTATATACCTTCATCTCATGTCACCGTAATCCAAGCGCATACAACAACCACAGTTAACGTCTTTTATTATTATTATTATTATTATTATTATTACTCGTCTTACCCTGATATCTAGCTATGTGAACTAGCGTCCCAGCACACATAGATCCATATCCGAGTAAAGCAAGGTTGTTATTGGAAACCAGCGGGGGTATCAACGAACTATGTTTACAGTGGGTCCCGTACATACCCGGGACACGGCCCAGGGTGTTCCGTTGCTTGGTGACGGAACCTGCCGCAAGGCGATTCAGGAGGGTCTTATGTATGCCCTTATCATGATGGTACCAGGAATGAGGGAGCCAGCTCTCCCCTCGGTCCCCTGGAGGCCCACAGGTCAGACCGGAAATTTAGTTGCACAACATACCTAATACCACTGTAAACACGAACACATATTGATAGCCGCATATTTCCCCCGACCCGATGCAAGTTGTCTCATTATGATTTATTAGATGATTTATCAGATTCCGGAATGAGCAAGAACAAGAATCAGGAATGTCATGAATACAGGTATATCAGGAGTACTGGTTCGACTATAATGTATCACATGTGTATCAGGAGTACAGTTGTACTGTCAAGCTGTCAGATCATCATTCCCGTTATCGTGATAATTATGAAAGTCATGTGTATCATGCCTTATGTTGATAGATAGCATGATAAGAGGTGATATTCATCAAGTAACAAGCCTCGCAAATAGCAACATAATATACATGATCCAAAGATAATGTTCATAATCAAAGAAGTAATTAACCATAATAAATAGTCAAGATTAGTCGACTAGGAAAGACAAGTAGTCGACTCATGAAAGAGTTAGTCGACTATAGAAAGGGGACAAGTCGACTAAGAAAGCTGCGTTTGGGAAAGCTGCGTTTTTCAGAGGAAAGTTAGTCGACTAAGGCGTTTGGGTTAGTCGACTGGTCAAGTCTGCGTCTCAGAGAGCCGCGTTTCAAGAAGCTGCGTTAGTCGACTAGGAACAGTAGGTAGTCGACTAGGGAAATCTGCGTTTCAAGGAACCGCGTTTTCAGAAGGGAAGTTAGTCGACTAGGGGAAAACACCAAGTCGACTAATAAGTGTGCGTCTCAAAGAGCTGCGTTTGCAGAGAAAGGCTAGTCGACTGGACGCAAGGGAGTAGTCGACTAACTATGCCGCGTTTCAGAATCAAGGGTGCGTTTCCAAAGGATTAGTCGACTGATAAATTGGTCAAGTCGACTAATGAAGTTCAAAACTGAGAGCAGATCCTATTATTTGAGAGCTGCGTTTCAAAGGGTTAGTCGACTTGCGTTTGGGCCAAGTCGACTAATAGAGGTTCAGAACAGAGAACAGGTCCAAATATTGAGGGCTGTGTTTTGTTACAAACATGAAATAATATCAAGTCATGGCGAGTAGAATTACTCGCCTAAGGTGCGTCCGACGCAGAGAAACGCGGTCCCAATCCAACAGGAGGGTGCCGGTTCTCACAAGTTGATGGAAAGGGTTGTGGTTGCTTTGGAGAAGATGGAGGTGCAAGTCTAGTTCATCAAGCCAAAACGGGATCTTGCAAACGTTGTTGCGGGGGACGAAACTATAGTCCGTTAGAAAGAGGTTGTCGAGGAGGTGAAGGTGGTACGCTTGGTGGAGGCTAAGGTGGTGCAGGTGGTGGTGGAAATGGTGGTGAAGCTTTTTGGTGAAAGTGGGTTCTTTGAGGTTCTCTTGGTGAAAGAGGTTGAAGAAGATGGTGTTTGTTGGTGAAAATGGAGGAGGAGATGGAGGAGAATGAAGTAGAGGGATTTGTGGTGGAGAAAATGGCTTTGGTGGGTGGTGGTGATGGCCGGCCAGGAGCTTGGGGGGTTTGTTGGCTATTGGAGCTTGCTGGAACAAGAAGAAGAAGGAAATGAAGGAGAGAGATGAAAGAAGTTATATATATATAGAAGGGGAAAATAATATAATAATTGCCATCCTCACTTCCCTCCAAAGAATGCTGCGTCTCAAGGCTGCGTCTAGGCAAAAAGAAGCCAAACGCGGGATTCAATGGCTGCGTCCAATAGAAAACGCAAAAGCTGCGTTTCAAGGGAAAGTCAAAAGGCATGGGTGATTGGACAAGAGTTGCTTTAGCCCATACGCATTTAATGCAGTAAGGAGAGGATCACCACATTTAATGATGGGTCTAGTTGGAAAAACTCGCGTTTGAGGAAGGAGAGAGAAAAATGGGAAAAAAGAGAGAAGTGAAATAGTAAAATGATTTCCCGGTATCTGGGAAAATACCGAGAACTCTGGAAAGGTCCAAAAAATGAAGTGTCTCGGAAATCTTCCCAAAAATTCACAAAAATCATAAGAACGATTTTTGGTGAAATCGGTTTTCAGAAACTCATCTCCATTTTCAAGATAAAAATCATAAGGTCAACCGTCAATCTCGGTATACACCGGATTGACCGGCTCTCGATAAAATCTGATAAATCCCAGAAAATGTATTTAGATAGAAAATATGATTTTAAGAAATAATGTCTAAAGGCACTTTTATAATTCCAAACCGTTTGTAAATTAAAATTCCGGGAATCGGTCAACGGTACTGGCCGACACCGGTTTTGAAGATTTACAACTTAATTCCAAAAAATTCCAGAAAATCATGAAAAAATCTAGAATATTAAAGGATAATATTCGAAACTAAAATTAGTCAAATCTAAATACCAAACAGATCAAATCAAGCAGTACTGCTATATGAGTAAATATTCAAATAGTAGAAAATAATAAAATAAAATAAAAAGAATACGCCCCAAAATCAAGATACGTAACTGTGTACGTATACAGAGGATGGGGTATTACACTCTATCCACCTTACAAAAATTTCGTCCTCGAAATTTCAGGAAGGGGAAGATGACGGTAGAGGAGAATAGGAAGAAAGGGTTTTACCAACTAAGTTGTAAATAGATGCGGGTAACGCTCACGGATGACGTCCTCTCGTTCCCATGTGGCTTCTCCTGGCACATGCCTATTCCAAGAAACCAATACCAATGGTATTGCCTTATTCTTCAAAGTCTTGATACTTTTGTCCAGGATGGCCATCGGTTGCTCTTTATAAGACAGATCTGATTGTAATCCCAGTTCGGAGTGATCTAGAATGTGACTCTCATCCTTGACATACTTCCTCAACTGTGATACATGGAATACATTGTGTACTCCTTCTAAAGATGGCGGTAATGCCAATCGGTAAGACACATCTCCCACACGATCCAAAATTTCGAATGGGCCGATGTATCTCGGACTAAGTTTTCCACGAGTACCGAACCGGATTACCCCTTTTGTGGGTGATATCTTCAAAAATACATGATCACCTGATTTGAATTCCAAGGGTCTTCTATTTGTGTCAGCCCAACTCTTCTGTCGGCTCTGTGCTGCCCGGAGGTGATCTCTGATAACTCGGACCTTGTCTGTTGTCTGAACTAGAATGTCTGGTCCCATAAGTCTTCTTTCGCCGACTTCGTCCCAACATATCGGTGATCTGCATTTCCTGCCATACAATGCCTCATATGGTGCCATTTTGATACTGGCCTGATAGCTGTTATTATAAGAAAATTCCACCAAATGAATGTAGTCTTCCCATGACCCTTTAAATTCTATCATGCAGGCTCGTAACATGTCTTCAAGGATCTGGATAGTCCGTTCAGATTGTCCGTCTGTCTGGGGGTGATATGAAGTACTGAATTTCAGACGAGTTCCTAAATTCTCTTGGAGACTTTCCCAGAAATGAGATCGGAATCTTGTATCTCTATCTGACACGATGCTAACTGGGACTCCATGTAGACGAACTATTTCTCTCATATATTTGTCTGCCAGAACTTCTGTTGACTGACCTACTCTGAATGGTAAGAAGTGAGCTGATTTTGTGAGACGGTCAACGATCACCCATACTGCATTGTTACCCTTAGGACTGCGGGGTAGTGCTGTAACAAAATCCATGGTGATATGTTCCCACTTCCATTCGGGTATTGGTAAGGGCTGAAGGAATCCAGCTGTTCTCTGGTGTTCTATCTTTACCTGTTGGCAAACTAAGCACTTGGCCACATACTGGGCTATCTCCCTCCTCATAGAATTCCACCAAAACTTCTGTTTCAAATCTTGATACATCTTATTTCCTCCTGGGTGTATGGAATAAGCCGAACTATGTGCCTCTGCCAAAATTTTCTGTCGAACTTCTCCTTGGGGAACACAAATTCTATTACCAAAATATAAGGCATTATCCGAATGAATACGGAGGTCAGTTCTCAATCCAGCTTCTATCTGAGCTCTGAATTTCTGTAATCTGGGGTCTTCTTTCTGAGCTTCCTTAATCTCATCCATCAGGGTCGGCTGGATCTGAAAGGTCATCAACTGTCCTGTCTTATCAATTCCTTGCACTATCATTAAGTCCAATTTTATGATATCCTGAATCAACTCCTTCTGTTGTGTGAGTCGTACTAGCATTCTATTTTCTGGCTTCCTGCTCAATGCATCTGGTACTGTGTTGACTTTGCCCGGATGATACTGTAAGTCTATATCATAATATGCCATTAGTTCAAGCCATCGTCTCTGTCTCATGTTTAATTCCCTCTGCGTGAAAACATACTTTAGACTCTTGTGATCAGTGTAGATTAACACCTTATCTCCCAGAAGATAATGTCTCCAGATCTTCAATGCGAATATTACAGCTGCCAGCTCTAAGTCATGAGTTGGGTAATTCCTTTCATGTGGTTTCAATTGCCTAGATGCATAAGCTATGACATGACCGTGCTGCATTAATACACATCCTAGGCCTTTCCCGGATGCATCACTGTATATAACCATTCCTCCTGTTCCTGAGGGAGTCTTCAAGACTGGAGCTGTAATGAGTCTTTCCTTTAATTGCTCAAATGCTGTAGCACATTCCTCGGTCCATATATATTTTTCTCCTTTCCGGGTGAGCTTCGTTAACGGGGCTGCAATCTTAGAAAAGTCTTGGACAAAGCGCCTGTAATATCCGGCTAATCCAATAAAACTCTTAATTTCTGTTACTGTCCTTGGAATTGGCCAGTTCTTTACCGCCTGAATCTTACTGGGGTCTACCGAAATTCCTTCTTCTGAAATTATGTGTCCAAGGAAGGCCACACTATATAACCAGAATTCACACTTGCTTTGCTTAGCATGAAGTTGTTCCTGTTGGAGAGTCTGTAATACTAATCTCAAGTGGTCTGCATGCTCCCTGTCGTTCTTCGAGTAAATCAAGATGTCGTCTATGAAAACAACCACAAATTGATCCAAATATGATGAGAACACTCTGTTCATCAAATTCATGAAAACTGCGGGGGCATTGGTGACTCCGAAGGACATAACTAGAAACTCATAATGGCCATAACGAGTCCTGAATGCTGTCTTTAGAACGTCTTCTTTCTTTACCTTTAGCTGATGATAACCTGATTGCAAATCCAATTTTGAGAATACCCGAGCTCCATGAAGTTGGTCAAACAGATCATCAATTCTTGGTAAGGGGTACTTATTCTTGATGGTAACTTTGTTTAACTCTCTGTAGTCTATACACAATCTCTTACCACCGTCTTTCTTGTGGGCTAATAGCACTGGAGCTCCCCATGGTGAAGCACTTGGTCTAATCAATCCCTTGTCAGAATATTCTTGCAGTTGCTTCTTTAGAATCTCCAACTCAGTGGGTGCCATTCTGTATGGGGCTTTGGATATCGGAGCTGTACCTGGAAGGATATCAATAGAAAACTCGATTACTCTATCGGTGGAAGTCCTGAGATCTCCTTAAACACCTCTGGAAACTCATTCCAAACTGGTACTCTCCTCTTCTGGGTCTCAGCAATAGTCATCTGTGTTTTTCCCTTGTCAAGTTTGTGTTCTCCTTCAAATTGGAACTCAGGCTGAAGTGGCATTCTGAAAATGACTTTCTTGTTCCGACAATCAATGACTGCATGGTATTTACTGAGCCAAGTCATGCCTAAGATTACGTCATACCCTTTAGTATCCAGCACGAGCATATCCGCTGTAAATGTTCTGCCACACAGTTCCACCGGACAATCTACACAAACCCTATTAGAGATGACTACTCCGTTACCGGTACTAATCTCCCACTGGTGGTCTAGATATTCAACAGGTATAGAGTTCAAAGCAATGAAACTATCTGATATGTAACAATGAGAAGCGCCAGAATCAAAGAGTGCTAAGACAGGTTTAGAGTGCACCATAATCTTACCTGTTACCACATTGAAATCACCTAGAGGGGGGTGAATAGGTGATGGCTATATGAAATGGCAATTATGCGGAATTAAAAATTTAACTCTAAACAATTAGCACAATACAATATTTCTTGCAAGTAAAGGACAATGTAAATTGCAAGTAATAAAAGATAGAGTTAGAGAAATTTGAGCAAACGCAAACACGCCGATATGTTTCCGAGGTTCGAGCCACGCTCTACGTCCCCGCCTTCACACTTGAAGGATTTCCACTATTGAGGATCCCACCGGATCAACAATACAAGGACAACACTTGTCCGTCTCCCGTGATGACACTTCACCACCTTGAGCACACTAGCTCGCCTTGAGGCCGATGCCTCTACAACTTCACTCAATTACAATGGAAGTGATCACACTTGATCACTTTTACAAATAGCTCACTAAGCACAATCCTAGAACCAAATAGTAGATTTAGAGTATGGGATTGTGTAGTGCAAAACTAGAGAGAAGTAGAGGAATAGGCTCCAAGAAAGGTGATGGAAATTTAGGCTTTGGAGAGAAAAATCTTTTCTTTTGAAAACTTTGGAAATCTTTGAAACTCTTGTCAAAGTTCACTTGATAGCTCTAAAAACATTAGTCATATCATATGAAGTGACCACCTATTTATAGGGGTCAAAACTGCTCAAGAGATTCGTTGGAGACAAATCCCAAAAGTCAAAGAGTCAGAAAATATAGCTGTTGGGTCTGTCAGAATTTTTTGACAGACTACCGTCGACCGGGTCGGTCGACCGCCAACGGTCAAAAATCCGACCGTTGGGGCTCACCGGTCGACTGGGTCGGTCGACTGCATTTCCAGAGAGCAGCAGGTTGGGGCCGGTCGAGTATCGGTCGACTCCCGGTCGACTGATACGCACATGCACAAAATGTGCATGTCGGTCGAGTGCCGGTCGACTGCCGGCGATCGACCGGTCACTGTGAATTTCTGAAAAATCAGAATTCACAGACCTGGGCAATTTTGGGTTTTGGTTTTGGGTCTTGGATAAAATGTTTTTGTCTTGAAAAATCATAGAGTATGAGCATGTGTCATACTACTATCAAGGTAAAATACTTGGTAAAAATTCTTTTGATAAAAACTTGATTTTCAATGAAAATGTTTTTCCCAAAAACTAGTCTCTCTAAAAACGTATTTCCAAAATAGATATGTTCAACTAAAACTGAGTTTGGAAATAGAAATAGAAATTATTTTGAAGCCATAAACCACTCTAGAAAATGTGTGTGTGTGATATCCCATATCTCTACTTCTACTAATTAGTTTTGACAAATATTCTAAAATGAAAATAAACAAAGTAAAACTTGGATTTTTAAGCAAGTCTTGATCTTCTTCTTGAACTTTTCTTCAACGCAAATTCCGAAGCTTCCTATGTGCTTTAGCTTGGGAATGCAATGTTGGGCAAACTCCAAATTTGTGAGTCTTTTAGCGGAGTTGTCAAAATCTGTTTCTTGAACCTGAAATACTTTAAAATCAAGAATATTAAATACATAACTAAATATGTTTTGCTATCATCAAAATAACCGGGATAATGGCCTTTGGGCCAACAATCTCCCCCTTTTTGATGATGGCAAAACATATGTAGTTATCACAAGATATTTTGGGTAGAGTCTTCAAATGAAGCTCCCCCTCAACATATGCATATATAAAATCATACTCAGGCATAGTGATAAAAAATAAACACCACACATATAAAAATAAACATCACACATCCATGCCCATAGAAAATATCAACCACACATGTCATATCATAGATAAAAGGAAATGAGTCTCAACATGACATAAATACATACCTCACAAGATACATGTCCACAAAATAAAAGGTGTCCAACACAACAACAAAAAATAAGTCAAGTACACACAACAACAAAAAAAATAAGTCAAGTACACATAACAAAGTAACAAGTCAAGTGTCACAAAATATCAACAAAAGTGTCACAAAATATCTCTCTCCAAATATCTCTCCCCCTTTTTGACATCATCAATAAAGGGAGGTCACACATAAGCATCACTCAGTCGCCTCGTCATCCTCCTCCTCCTCATCATCTGAGCCTCGGCCATCGTCTGGTCATCACCATCATCTGAGGAAGAAGAGGAAACTACCTCCTCTGTATCCACGGCATCAACTCTGGGGCGCGGAGGTGGAACAGAGACGCGAGCTCTGGGAGGGAAAGGAGGACCAGCAGCAGGGAGACGACGAGCACCCGGAGTCCCATCAGGAACGACTATGTCCAATTTAGAGAACAGAGATTGGAACTGAACATCCACAAATCTCATGGACTCAGCCATATATGACAAGTCGTTTCGGACCTCCGCCCGAAAAGCAGCATCCATAGCAGCACGAGCCTCCAAATCTGCCCGAAGAGAAGCATCACGAGCAGCCATATCTGCACGAAGTGCAGAGACTTGCTCACCGACCCAGGCCTGATGTGCCTCGATCTGCGAGCGGACCTCAGAAGCAGAAGCACCCAGAAACTCAGGAGCAGGAAAAAACAGGAGGTGGAGCTGGATCAGCTGCAGGAACAGGTGGTGGTTGCACAGCTGCGTGTCGACGCAACTGAGCTTCCATCATCTTCAAGGCAGCAGCGTTGAAATCTGAAGAGGGTTTTTGAAGGGGCTTGACCAGAGAAATCAAAATCTAGAGCCCTAAGCAAATGGGTAATGAGCATGCCGTAAGGCAGACTCCTACCAGCAGTACGAATCTGATCACCACTCATGTGAGAAGCGATCACTCAAGGGAAATTTATCTTAATGCCTTTAAGGAGGCAATAGATAATCAAGGAACAGGACCTCGAGCATGGCTAAATCACCGGATTTTGGCACGATGTTATGAAAGACAATCTTAGCAAGGACCTGAGATTGGAGGGTATACTGACTCACAATCTCATTCCTCACTAGATCGGGATTGTCATCCTGGTGAAGAAGAGTGGATGCGGTGAGTGAAGACTCACCCTCCGGATATTCAGGAAAATCATGTAGGTCATAAGAGTAAACATCTATTCCATCAGTGGAAAGATGAAGAATTCTAGCAAATTGACCTAGGGAAATGTTTATGTCCCTACCCATCACACGGAAATAATCCGGTTCCCACTAAATTCAAAATTGGCATAGAAATAGGGAACCAAAGAAGTGTAAACTTTCTCCCTAATGGAGAGAAAATCTACAAGATTGTTGGCACGAAGTATGTGGGGGATATCTAAATGTTCAAAATCATGCATAGCCACATATCTACCTGAAATAGTATTCCTAGGGGCTAAGTGTGTGTAACGATCAGAGGCAAGATCGTTACGGAACATAGGTTCAGTCCTAGGGGCTTGAGATGAGGATTGGGCAATGCCCTTTCCCTTCTCAGAACGATGTCTCTTTGGAGGCATGATAAAAATCCAATTTTTAGGGTTTAGCAGGAAAAAGCACGATCTAGATGAACAATCAACCTAATATGAAGACAATGAAGTGATAGATCTAAGCTAGAAAGAAGAAACAAGTGAAAAATTCGAAATTTTTACCTTTGAGAAAAACTGAAACCCTAGCTTGAAATCCAGAAATTCTGAGAATCCGACGGACGGATCGGCTTGAAATTGAAGATCCGAGTTAGAAAGGAGAAGATTAAAATGGGTTTTGAAGGATTTTAGGATCAGGTGAATGGATTGAAGTTGGGAATTTTGGGGAAAAAATGGGTCCTGCGGTCGCTGTGAGAGAGCTGAGAGAGAGAGTGCGAAACAGTGGGAAAAGGTCAATATATGCCAGAATACGACTATCGGTCGACTGGTATTGAGGGACCGGTCGACCGAAAAGAAACAGAGAGTCCTGCATCTAAATCGGTCGACTGGTCCTATACCAGCAGTCGACCGTAACACAAAAAATCAAAAAAATATTTTCTCAGACAGAGCCGGTCGACTGGGGTTAGGGCCAGTCGACCGGTAAGTCTGAAAAATCTGCTACCATATTCTGACCAAAAAAAAATTTTTATAAATTATAAAAATATGTTATATAATAACATACAGGGATATAATAATTATTTTAAATCTTTATTTAGTGATCATATCGACAAAACTTCACACAAAATTATTTTAATTTTAATTTACATATTTAAGCAAAGTTATAAAGATGTTGAAGCCGAATACCCAGTGACGGGTTCTGAACTTCATCCTCTTGATTCCTCTTGAATGAGTTGAGTGCGCAATTGCCATCTTTAAGGTATTTGCTCAACTATGAAAATTTTCAAATGTTTAATTTTTATTTATGAAAATAAAGTGTATATGCATACAAGTGTATAATCACAAAATCTAAACTAAACATATAGATACACAAAGATTGGACATGTGGACAAGTATGACAAAAGGCATAACAATACAAAATATGAAAATTAATACAAGGCATGTACACAATATGATAGAAGGGTAGTTCTATATAAGCATGTATCAATTATGAACAAAAGCAAACTAACAATTCCATACATATGTATACATGTCAAAAAGAGATCAAAATTGAACATGGTATATACAATCATGTTAGAGTTGCAAGTTTATACTAATCATGTATCAATGAAGCATAAAACTAAACTAGCAATCCTAAAACAATTGTATATACAAAATTAAAAAATAAACTCTTAAATGGAGATGTTACCAATTTACGGGTAGTCTCCAAAAATAGGTGCCTCCACGATAGCGATGCAAGCTAGATTTGAACTTTGAGCTTAGTTGCATCTACCACCCGGGCACCGTCTCCCCCTAAGTCTTGGAGGAAGTAGATCCACCTGTGTCACCTACATTTGGAGGATCTTTTGGTACCCAAATCTTTGAGGGTCCTTTGGGGTTAGTACCGGGGCGAACCCAAACATATTTATTCTTAACATTGTTCTTAGCATAACAAAATTTTTCTAGATGGCCTTTGCGGCCACAATGAGTGCAAACATAAATCCTACCACTACCATACATGTATGCATGCTTGTGAGTGTGAGTATGTTTCCGTGCATGTGTATGTGCATGTTGTGCATGTTTCCCTTGGGGTGTTCCCTTAGGAAATTTAGAAGCTATCTTTTTCAAATCAAATGCACAATTTTTAAGTGTGGAGTCCAAAGCATCAACACGCTTTTGGATCTCAACAAAATCATTTTATCTATTGAAACCATGGGGGTTTTACCCTTATTTGCAAGTTTATGCTTATCAAAATCATTTTTCAATTTTTCAAATGCACTAGATAAAACATCTTTTTCTTTAACAACTATTTCTACTTTATGTTTTAAAGCCTCATTTTCTCTTTTTAATTTCTTATTTTGAGATTGTGAAATCTCATACCTATTTTGCAATTCTTCAAAGAAATGTGCAAGTTCATCCATAGTCAAATCATCATCTTCTAAGGTGTTTTCTAGAGTTACCTTTGGTACATCCTCCCCATGTGCCATGAAACACATGTGCGCGCGCGTCGACTTCCTCTTCGGATTCCGACTCCGTGTCATCCCAAGTAGCCACCATGGCCTTCTTCTTTCTTTGCCCGTTCTTGGATGTGGTTGCTTGTAGAGCGGGGCACTCGGCAATGAGGTGACCGATCTTCTTGCAATGGAAGCAAGGACCGGGCTCCTCTCTTTTTCTTTCAAATCTCCCTTGAGGTTTCCCTCGCCGGAAATTGCTTTGTCTTCCCTTTTTGTAGAACATCTTGCCCACCTTCCGGATGAGCATGGCGAAGTCTTCATCGCACTCGTCCGATGAATCATCCTCGTCTTGAATGGTTGGAGCGGCTTTGAAGGCTATTGATTTCTTCTTGGGTGCCTCCCTTTCTTCTCGTACCTTCATCTCCATCTCATGTGTTTTGAGATTGCCGATGAAGCCGGAGAAGTCCATCTCCTCTTTGTCATTTAGCTCTTTGAGGGTTGTCGCCTTGACTTCCCAAGCTTTAGGAAGAGCTCTAATCACCTTCCTTATCTTTTGATCGTTGTCAATCTTGTCACCTAAGGAAGAAAGAGCATTAGTTATTTTGTAAAGCGAGTGAGCATGTCATCAATGCTCTCATTATCAATCATGTAAAAATTCTCATATTGAGAACGTAGCAAGTCAACTTTTGCTCTCTTGACTTGTGACGTTCCCTCATGAGTCACAATAAGCATGTTCCAAACTTCATATGCCGATTTACAATTAATGATGCGTGCAAGGTCATCTTCATTAAGTGCTTGTGTTAATGCATATTGTGCCCCTAGCATTAGCTTCATAGTCCTTGGTGGTATCCTCGGACCATGTGCTCTCATCACTAGTGGGTTCAATGAAATCTTGGTGACGGCCCTAGCTACCTTGACTCCTAGGGATTTTAGAAAAAGGTTCATCTTGACCTTCCAAATAGGGAAGTTCAAGCCATCAAATTTGGGTGGGGACTTAATGCTTGAAAAATCTAGAGATGCCATGTATGATGAATAAAATGCACAATATATAATAAATGCAACAAATGTATATAGCCAACTAAGGATCTCCCTAAGGTTGTTAGACCTAAGTTGTAGGGTTAGGCTCTGATACCAATTGAAATCACCTAGAGGGGGGGTGAATAGGTGATGGCTATATGATAATGGCAATTATGCGGAATTTAAAAATTTAACTCTAAACAATTAGCACAATACAATATTTCTTGCAAGTAAAGGACAATGTAAAATTGCAAGTAATAAAAGAGATAGAGTTAGAGAAATTTGAGCAAACGCAAACACGTCGATATGTTTCCGAGGTTCGAGCCACGCTCTACGTCCCCGCCTTCACACTTGAAGGATTTCCACTATTGAGGATCCCACCGGATCAACAATACAAGGACAACACTTGTCCGTCTCCCGTGATGACACTTCACCACCTTGAGCACACTAGCTCGCCTTGAGGCCGATGCCTCTACAACTTCACTCAATTACAATGGAAGTGATCACACTTGATCACTTTTACAAATAGCTCACTAAGCACAATCCTAGAACCAAATAGTAGATTTAGAGTATGGGATTGTGTAGTGCAAAACTAGAGAGAAGTAGAGGAATAGGCTCCAAGAAAGGTGATGGAAATTTAGGCTTTGGAGAGAAAAATCTTTTCTTTTGAAAACTTTGGAAATCTTTGAAACTCTTGTCAAAGTTCACTTGATAGCTCTAAAAACATTAGTCATATCATATGAAGTGACCACCTATTTATAGGGGTCAAAAACTGCTCAAGAGATTCGTTGGAGACAAATCCCAAAAGTCAAAGAGTCAGAAATATAGCTGTTGGTTCTGTCAGAATTTTTGACAGACTACCGGTCGACCGGTTCGGTCGACCGCCAACGGTCAAAAATCCCGTTGGGGCTCACCGGTCGACTGGGTCGGTCGACTGGCATTTCCAGAGAGCAGCAGGTGGGGCCGGTCGAGTATCGGTCGACTCCCGGTCGACTGATACGCACATGCACAAAATGTGCATGTCGGTCGAGTGCCGGTCGACTGCCGGTCGACCGGTCACTGTGAATTTCTGAAAAATCAGAATTCACAGACCTGGGCAATTTTGGGGTTTTGGTTTTGGGTCTTGGATAAAATGTTTTGGTCTTGAAAAATCATAGAGTATGAGCATGTGTCATACTACTATCAAGGTAAAATACTTGGTAAAATTCTTTTGATAAAAACTTGATTTTCAATGAAAATGTTTTTCCCAAAAACTAGTCTCTCTAAAAACGTATTTCCAAAATAGATATGTTCAACTAAAACTGAGTTTGGAAATAGAAATAGAAATTATTTTGAAGCCATAAACCACTCTAGAAAATGTGTGTGTGTGATATCCCATATCTCTACTTCTACTAATTAGTTTTGACAAAATATTCTAAAATGAAAATAAACAAAGTACAAAACTTGGATTTTTAAGCAAGTCTTGATCTTCTTCTTGAACTTTTCTTCAACGCAAATTCCGAAGCTTCCTATGTGCTTTAGCTTGGGATGCAAATGTTGGGCAAACTCCAAATTTGTGAGTCTTTTAGCGGAGTTGTCAAAATCTGTTTCTTGAACCTGAAATACTTTAAAATCAAGAATATTAAATACATAACTAAATATGTTTTGCTATCATCAAAATAACCGGGATAATGGCCTTTGGGCCAATAATCTCCAAAGTTTCGGCCTCTTCCACTGTCAAATTGTAGGCTCGTCCTCTTCCACGACCTGCTGCATTTCTAACTCCCCTCTGGACTGGGCGGTTAACTTGTAGTGGGGGAGGGGGAAGAGCTCTCCTAACCATTGGTCCTTGGTTCCTCTGTCCATCTGGCCCTGGAAGTGCTGGTAATGCTGGGTTGACCATTCCCATCCTTTTGTGGGGACAGACTTCAATTGAATGATCACGGGAACCACATATCAGACATAATCCATTTGCCCTACGGCAATTTTGTCGAGAGTGACCTGTTTTCTGGCAATAGTTACAATAAGAAAATGATTGGTTTACTGGAAAGGGGGCTGGTCGAAACGGTCGTCTCATGGCTGGAGCTCTTGCTGTTCTGAATGGACCTCCTCTCCCTGCATGTGGAAATGGCCTCTTCATGGCCTGATTCCTTATCATGTTAGATTTCCCTTTCTCCAGTCCTCGCTCCACCTCTCGAGCTATGGTGAGGACTTGGGAATAAGTTTTCAGCTGTTGGGGCATCAAGAGGATCTGAATGTCCATTTGTAAACCCTGTTGGAATCTACTTGCCCGCTTTTCTTCATCAGCCACCATATATGGAGCGAAGCGGCTCAGCCTCAAGAACTCAGCGGCATACTCATCTACAGACCGGTTCCATTGTTGAAGTCGGATGAACTGTTCCTCCATCTCTTTCTGTGCTGTGGCGGGAAGAATCTACTATAGAAGCTTTGGGAAAACTGGTCCCAAGTGACAGGTTTTTCTAGTCTTGCTTCTTCAGCTAGCCACCAGGTCCTGGCTACATCCTTAAGTTGAATTTTGGCGACTTCCACTTGATTTTCTTTTGGGACCCCGGGCTGCGTTCAACAGGTCTGTGGTGTCAATCAGCCATTGCTCAGCATCTAGTGGTTTCTCTTCTCCCGTGAATATCGCCGGTTGTAACCGCCTGAAGTCTGATACATTCCCCGGCCTTTGTTCCTTGGGAGTTGCTAACTCTTGCCGAAGGAGTTCCGTCTGTTGTTGCTGATTCTCCATCATAGTCTGGATAACCCTTAGAATCTCAATATTCTCTCCCGCGGGTCCATTTGATGCTTGTCCGGGGTTGCTACGACCCGTCCTTCTATCCATACTTATGTTGGTAAAAAGATGACTGGAAACTGGAAAGATGGAAGGATTTTAGGACACAAGAAAGAAATCAAGAAGGACTAGATAACTTGTACATTGTAGTTGGCAATGGCAAATTCCTTTAATTTGCTGCTTGATTGTACTATAGGTGTGAGAGCCTAGGCTCTGATGCCAACCTGTAACGCCCCGATCCCACGGTATGGGAACGTCACTGCAACGTATATACGCAGGTCGAAATACCCTCACGTATATACGCTAAGCATTAGTACAAGCGAGAATCAGAGTACGACAAGCGTAGCGTCCATTCATATGCCAACACAAGAAATACAAAGTACAAGGTTATCACAAGTTGCGACATACTTTTACATATCACATGCATCATATATCACAACTGAGCACAAAGTATACGATTTACAATATAATTACAATATGCTCACGAGCTGATGGGGGATCCCGCGAGCTCAAAATGAAGATCAGTCCAACAGAAACCGAGACTAGTCAACCTGCTCGGAAAGGAAAGCTTGATCTTCCACAGAAGGCTCCACCTCGATCCAAGGTTCGGAACCTGAACATGCAAATTCAAGGGAGTCAGGACCTCCCAAACAAGTGATCAGGTTGCAGCCGAGTGGCATAAGAAATAAGAGTACGAAAAGTTGGTAAAATATCAAGAATAATCATCCAGCAAGTAAAAGGAGCATAGGATGTTATAAACGTAAGGGCATTGTATAAGCTTAGGCTACAGCTCCATGAGACCAGTACTTCGAGGGGATAATCCAAACAAGGAAACCCTCATCTATATACCTTCATCTCATGTCACCGTAATCCAAGCGCATACAACAACCACAGTTAACGTCTTTTATTATTATTATTATTATTATTATTATTACTCGTCTTACCCTGATATCTAGCTATGTGAACTAGCGTCCCAGCACACATAGATCCATATCCGAGTAAAGCAGGTTGTTATTGGAAACCAGCGGGGGTATCAACGAACTATGTTTACAGTGGGTCCCGTACATACCCGGGACCACGGCCCAGGGTGTTCCGTTGCTTGGTGACGGAACCTGCCGCAAGGCGATTCAGGAGGGTCTTATGTATGCCCTTATCATGATGGTACCAGGAATGAGGGAGCCAGCTCTCCCCTCGGTCCCCTGGAGGCCCACAGGTCAGACCGGAAATTTAGTTGCACACATACCTAATACCACTGTAAACACGAACGCATATTGATAGTCGCATATTTCCCCCGACCCGATGCAAGTTGTCTCATTATGATTTATTAGATGATTTATCAGATTCCGGGAATGAGCAAGAACAAGTCAGGAATGTCATGAATACAGGTATATCAGGAGTACTGGGTTCGTACTATAATGTATCACATGTGTATCAGGAGTACAGTTGTACTGTCAAGCTGTCAGATCATCATTCCCGTTATCGTGATAATTATGAAAGTCATGTGTATCATGCCTTATGTTGATAGATAGCATGATAAGAGGTGATATTCATCAAGTAACAAGCCTCGCAAATAGCAACATAATATACATGATCCAAAGATAATGTTCATAATCAAAGAAGTAATTAACCATAATAAATAGTCAAGATTAGTCGACTAGGAAAGACAAGTAGTCGACTCATGAAAGAGTTAGTCGACTATAGAAAGGGGACAAGTCGACTAAGAAAGCTGCGTTTGGGAAAGCTGCGTTTTTCAGAGGAAAGTTAGTCGACTAAGGCGTTTGGGTTAGTCGACTGGTCAAGTCTGCGTCTCAGAGAGCCGCGTTTCAAGAAGCTGCGTTAGTCGACTAGGAACAGTAGGTAGTCGACTAGGGAAATCTGCGTTTCAAGGAACCGCGTTTTCAGAAGGGAAGTTAGTCGACTAGGGGAAAACACCAAGTCGACTAATAAAGTGTGCGTCTCAAGAGCTGCGTTTGCAGAGAAAGGCTAGTCGACTGGACGCAAGGGAGTAGTCGACTAACTATGCCGCGTTTCAGAATCAAGGGTGCGTTTCCAAAGGATTAGTCGACTGATAAATTGGTCAAGTCGACTAATGAAGTTCAAAACTGAGAGCAGATCCTATTATTTGAGAGCTGCGTTTCAAAGGGTTAGTCGACTTGCGTTTGGGCCAAGTCGACTAATAGAGGTTCAGAACAGAGAACAGGTCCAAATATTTGAGGGCTGTGTTTTTGTTACAAACATGAAATAATATCAAGTCATGGCGAGTAGAATTACTCGCCTAAGGTGCGTCCGACGCAGAGAAACGCGGTCCCAATCCAACAGGAGGGTGCCGTTCTCACAAGTTGATGGAAAGGGTTTGGTTGCTTTGGAGAAGATGGAGGTGCAAGTCTAGTTCATCAAGCCAAAACGGGATCTTGCAAACGTTGTTGCGGGGGACGAAACTATAGTCCGTTAGAAAGAGGTTGTCGAGGAGGTGAAGGTGGTACGCTTGGTGGAGGCTAAGGTGGTGCAGGTGGTGGTGGAAATGGTGGTAAAGCTTTTTGGTGAAAGTGGGTTCTTTGAGGTTCTCTTGGTGAAAGAGGTTGAAGAAGATGGTGTTTGTTGGTGAAAATGGAGGAGGAGATGGAGGAGAATGAAGTAGAGGGATTTGTGGTGGAGAAAATGGCTTTGGTGGGTGGTGGTGATGGCCGGCCAAGGAGCTTGGGGGGTTTGTTGGCTATTGGAGCTTGCTGGAACAAGAAGAAGAAGGAAATGAAGGAGAGAGATGAAAGAAGTTATATATATATAGAAGGGGAAAATAATATAATAATTGCCATCCTCACTTCCCTCCAAAGAATGCTGCGTCTCAAGGCTGCGTCTAGGCAAAAAGAAGCCAAACGCGGGATTCAATGGCTGCGTCCAATAGAAAACGCAAAAGCTGCGTTTCAAGGGAAAGTCAAAAGGCATGGGTGATTGGACAAGAGTTGCTTTAGCCCATACGCATTTAATGCAGTAAGGAGAGGATCACCACATTTAATGATGGGTCTAGTTGGCAAAACTCGCGTTTGAGGAAGGAGAGAGAAAAATGGGAAAAAGAGAGAAGTGAAATAGTAAAATGATTTCCCGGTATCTCGGAAATACCGAGAACTCTGGAAAGGTCCAAAAATTGAAGTGTCTCGGAAATCTTCCCAAAATTCACAAAAATCATAAGAACGATTTTGGTGAAATCGGTTTTCAGAACTCATCTCCATTTTCAAGATAAAAATCATAAGGTCAACCGTCAATCTCGGTATACACCGGATTGACCGGCTCTCGATAAAATCTGATAAATCCCAGAAAATGTATTTAGATAGAAAATATGATTTTAAGAAATAATGTCTAAAGGCACTTTTATAAATTCCAAACCGTTTGTAAATTAAAATTCCGGGAATCGGTCAACGGTACTGGCTGACACCGGTTTTGAAGATTTACAACTTAATTCCGAAAAATTTCAGAAAATCATGAAAAAATCTAGAATATTAAAGGATAATATTCGAAACTAAAATTAGTCAAATCTAAATACCAAACAGATCAAATCAAGCAGTACTGCTATATGAGTAAATATTCAAATAGTAGAAAATAATAAAATAAAATAAAAAGAATACGCCCCAAAAATCAAGATACGTAACTGTGTACGTATACAGAGGATGGGGTATTACAACTGGGCTCATTCATCTCTATTTAAATTTAGGCCCATAAAGTCCACTTGTGGGGCCGATAGTTAATTTTAAAAAGTTAGGCCCAATGGGCTGGGGAAATCCAAGTTGGTAATCATAATATTAATGGTTTCCTTAAAATTTTATGAAGGAATCTAATTTGGATTAGGAGTTAAATTCAAATTAATAAATCATCTAATACTAACAAATTCCTAAACTTTTTCTCAAAAGAACAACTTTCCAAAATTTACAAAAAAAAAATTTCCTTCCGGTCTTATGTATGAGTGTTCGATGCATTTAATGAAATTACATACATACTTGCACGTGTTAGTTACATAGACAAGACAAGGTATTCTTTGTTTTAGCAATGCAAAATTGCAATAGAAACCCTGAAAAATACTCGGTTACAAATAAATTTTTTTTTGGTGACTTCATAGATATTTCTTGATCATTTCTTACCATTAAATTGTGTCTTGGTGATTTCCACCTCTTATGAGTTGCCATAGATTAGTAAATAAAAGTTATATTTTTTCTATTTATAATTAGGGGTATTTCGTTTCAGCCACTTAAGTCAAACTGTAATTAGAAAAAACTCACTCATAATTTTATTCGTCTCAGTCATTTTTTTTTTAAGGAAGTGTGCCTAGGTGTCAAACATTGAAGCACTTATTAACGACGCAAGACGAAAATGCTCCTAAATAATCGCTTCAAAAAAACGGATCGCTTAGAAAATACCTTACTTCTGAGAACCCGACTATGATCGTAGTCCTCATGAAAAGAATGTAGTATAGAGGATTGTGACTATGATCACAATCCTAAAAAAAAAAACTTATTTCTAGGGTTTGTGACTGTGATCGAAATCCTTACAAAATGCACTATTTGTGAGGATTACGATTATTCGACCATAATTGTATCCTCACAAAGTTGTCATGTTTTCGAGCCTTTATATGATTGCGAACTTGATCGCAGTTATTTTTATTAGGACTGTGACTATGTCGCAGAATTCACGAAAATGTCTAATATTTGAGTCTTTATGAGGGCTGCGATCCTGGTCACGGTACTCACAAAATGTCCTATTTTGTGTTTTTTTAGGACTACGATCATAAGCGTAGTTCTCTTTATTAGGACTACGGTCATGGCTACAGTCCCCACAAAAAATACTTTATTTTGAGTCAGTCTGCACAAAGGACTGTGATCATGAGTCGCATTTCTCATATCAACATTACAATCATCAGCGTGTTGCGTCCCAACAACAACCACAAAGAGGAAACCCTAGATCTCCGGTGCAAAAGAACAATACTACTAACAGCACAAACACCCAATCTCAGAGAAAGAATACAAAACACAGATTTAATGAGGTTCGGCCTTGTCGCCTACGTCCTCGGGGCAAGAAAGAGGGGGTTTTTATTGATTTCGGTAAATCAATACACTTTTAAAGCAATAGGGATCAAGAGAGTTCTGCCTCTTTGCTATACTCTCCTCTACAATCGCACTCACAAAACTTTTTAGAAACCCTAGAAATCCAAACAACCCTTAAATAGGCTTCAAATCAGCCCTTTCCGAAACAGCCCGACCTGACAGTCGGTCGACCGGCCGGTCGACCGACCCTATGCACTGGTCGACCGGGCCGGTCTACCGTGCCTAACCGAGAGTTAGGCACTTTCAGTCGGTCGATCGGGCGGTCGACGCTCTCCTTCTGCGGTCGACCGGACCGGTCGACCGCTACCCTTCTCTTCTGTGCATGTGGTGCACGTCGGTCGACCGGATCGGTCGACCGGTCTGCTGCTTCTGCCGACGGTCGACCGGGCCGGTCGACCGTGCTCCTGCTGAAGCGATGTTTCTGCTGCTGAATCTAGAATTTCTGGATTTCGTCATTCGTCGACTCTTCCTCGACTTCCTCCCCCTACAATTCTCCACCTCGGTGAAGAATTTTTCAAAATCTGAGCCGATTTCCAACGTACTCCAGTCTATCACCTAGCGAAATTGACACACGATCTCGGCGAAATCAACACACGATCTCGGCTTACGCGCACCGGACGAAATTGACACACGATCTCGGCGAAATCGACACACGATCTCGGCTTGAAATCTGTAGCTCAGCTATCCACTGGAAAGCACCACACATGCCTTCCCTACACTTCACCTTAGGAGAACTTCCATACATGTCAATCACCAAACCGTGGCTTCTACTCCGCAACTTCACGACCTCACGAAGAACTCCTCATTAGCCAACACTGACTCTCCAACTGACTAGCTCTATCTAGTCTACCTGTCTTCAACTGACGGTCCAATCAAGTCTGCGTAGAGCACACCAAACACCATCATCGGCTTCAACTGGATGCACACCACTCCTTATGTAAGCTCAACATCTTCTCACTGGAAGATCAACCTGTTCATCGAGACCACAATACCTCACCAGTACGTGAAGTCCAACTGGCCACAACACTTCACCTCTACGTGAAGCCTCTTCACCTCTATGTGAAGCTCCAATCAGCCATAACTCTTCACATCTACGTGAAGTTTCAAACGGCTTCTCGAGAACACAAACAGCTTCATACGGGTTGCATCACCAAATGGCTACGCCTTTACGGCTCCTACGTACCTTGCCCAAAGGATCAAGCCAACCGTAGTTCATTGAAATGAGCTCCATTAAGCTCAAACACTTGTACCTGTATCTGCAGCAGTGAACCTATCAGACTGAGTCATGTGAACCTCCTCACGACCATCATGGAGAACAACGGCCTTCAACTTGAGCTTGTCGCGATCACAAGCTTGAGATTCAGTTTATACTGATGTGAATGAGACGGTAACAAGAAAATTATGAAACTGAGTTTTTTCTTCTAATTATGAAGCGATTATAGGTAGCTATAGCAAAAATTTTCTTATGATTATCTGTAAAGAACGACATGCATGTGTTCTCTGGAAATGTTTAGTGTTCTTAGTAAGAAAAAAAAGGGATAATAGTTTTCACGATTTTTAAAATAAATAAGTACTTTTATTTTGTAAAATTGAATGTTAGATGATTTAATTGAAAATTGTCTGATAAATAAAACACGACAATAAAGGAGACTTTTTGGCTGTTTTCTAATCTCTAATTTTATTCAAGAGTTTTCAGGTTTTGTCCGCCAAAATTTATGACAGATTTGTGGATCTGATGTTGCCACGTCCCGCCGGCTGAGATACTCTCTCAGCCTGCAGGCTGAGGTACAGTAACCCCTATATATAAATATATATATATATATTATATAATATATATATATATATAATTAATAATATATATATAATATATATATATATATATATATTATAGAGAGAGAGAGAGAGAGAGAGAAATGTAAATCAGCAGGAGGCAACATCCTCCTATGTCGCACTCAAAAATCCTATTTCTCGAATGAATTTTCAAGATCCGACCGACATTATCATTTTCATGTTATAAGATGTACACATATAAAAAATTAAGTGATATGAAGTTAATTTACTCCATTTTCTTTGGGTTCAAACGTTAACGGTTTTTTAACAATAGAACAAAATGAAACGATTAGATCAATGATAAACGAACTTCAAATCACTTGATTTTTTGTATGTGTATATCTTAGAACATGAAGATGATATGTGCGATCGGATCTTAAAAATTCATTCGGGAAATATGATTTTTGAGTGTGACATAGGAGAAAGTTGCCTCCTTGATTTACATTTCTATCATATATATATATATATATATATATAATATATATATATATATATATATATATATATATATATATATATATATATCTATATATATATTATATATATATATATATATATATATATATTATATATACATACATACATACTACATACATATATAATATTATATACACAGAGTGAGGTGATCCCCTAAGAACGGTTCTCACGAATTCATGAGAACTTTCACGTGGCCGTCGGATCTGATAGAGATCTAGTTTTATTTGATTTTATTTATCAGATCCGACGACCCACGTGAAAGTTCTCACAGAAATCCGTGAGAACCGTTCTTAGAGGATCAGCTCCCTATATATATATATATATATATATATATATATATATATATATATTATATATATAATATATATATATATATATATATATATATATATATATAAAGAAAGAAAGATGTGAGGACTTTGTGAAACTCAAAACTAAAGCTTAGGGTCTTTTTCTCACGAATTTAAAGCTCAAGGGCTTTTATGAACTTGAGAAAACACCCTAGTGGCTTAAACAAATATTTCCCCTGAAAAAAAACATGTCACTTTGCCCCATTGACTCAAAATCTGGTCTTAGCCGAAAGCATAAACAACTGGGCCCATTCATCTTTATTTAAATTTAGGCCCATAAAAGTCCACTTGTGGGGCCGATAGTTAATTTTAAAAAGTTAGGCCCAATGGGTTGGGGAAATCCAAGTTGGTAATCATAATATTAATGGTTTCCTTAAAATTTTATGAAAGGAATCTAATTTGGATTAGGAGTTAAATTCAATTTAATAAATCATCTAATACTAACAAATTTCCTAAACTTTTTCTCAAAAGAACAACTTTCCAAAATTTACAAAAAAAAATTTCCTTCCGGTCTTATGTATGAGTGTTCAATGCATTTAATGAAATTACATACATACTTGCACGTGTTAGTCACATAGACAACACAAGGTATTCTTTGTTTTAGCAATGCAAAATTGCAATAGAAACCCCGAAAAATACTCGGTTACAAATAAAATTTTTTTTTTGGTGACTTCATAGATATTTCTTGATCATTTCTTACCATTAAATTGTGTCTTGGTGATTTCCACCTCTTATGAGTTGCCATAGGTATAACACCCTACTCCCCGGTGTACGTATCACAGTATCGGTACGCGATACGATGTACAAAATTTGATTTGACCTCCGTGGTAGTCCGATTGAGTTGGTTTCAATTTAAAAATCATTTTCTAATATTTTAGATTTTTCAGGATTTTCTGGAATTTTTTCTGGATTATTTTGGAAAATCTCCGTTGTCGGTGTCGACCGATACCGATAACCAGCCTTCTGATTTTTATCTCACAAACGGAGTAGAATTTTGAGTATCCGCCTTCACCTTGTGTCTTAGAATCGTCTTATCGACGTTTGGGTATTTTTGGGGATTTTTCAGAATTTATCAAAATCGGGCCAAACCGTGTCGCCTGTATCGGCGACAACTTCTGGGATTTTTAATTTGCAAACCGGATCGAGTTTCTACAAACCGTCTTCATATCACGTCTCAGGATAATATTTTCTATTTTTTGTAATTTTTGGGCACCGTTCGGAGCTAGACGAATTTTAGGCCAATATAAAAATCATAACTTATTATTCTTTTTTAATCCTTTTCTTTTTCCTTTCTTTCTCTTCCCTTCTTTCTTTCTCTGGCTTTCTCTGGAAGCGACGCCACCGCCTCTCTCTCCCTTTTAATCCCTCTCTCTCTCTCTCCTCTGTTCTCTATCTCACTCTCTCACACACTCTCTCTCTCTCCTCATAATCTCTCTCTCCTAATTCTCTCTCTCTCTCTCTTCTCTCTCTTTCTCTCCTCTCTCTCCTTCACTCCCCTACCCTCTCTCTGGTGGACCGACGGCGGCACGCCGGAGGCCGGCTGTGCGCCGGCGGCATGGGAGGCCATGCCAGGCCGGGCGGCGCGGGTGGCCGGCCAGGCCGCGCACGGCGCCGTGGGGGAGGGCGCCAGCCCCCACCATTTTCTCCTTTTCTCCTCTTCGCGGTGGGAGCTCCGGCCAGCGGCGCCGGCCACGCGGCGCCGGCGAGTTGGCCGCGCCGGCCGGGCGGCCGGGGCGGGCGCGCGCTTGGGCGGCGGGCGAGCCGGGCGGCAGGCGCAGCCGGGCTGTGGCAGCAGCAGCGCACGCTGCTGCTGCTGCTTCTTCTATTGGGTGAAACCAATTCGGGTTTTGGGTTTGGGTTTGGGTTTGGTCCAAACCCGACCGTTTACACTCGGACCCGACCCGTTAAAGGTAAAATTGCAGTTAAGCCCCTGTAAGATTTTTAATTACGTTTAGGCCCTTGTAAAATTACAAATAGCCCCCTGAATCTTTTAGTTATTACATAATTAACCCTATTTGTTATGATTCAGTTTTCGGGCGATATCTGGAGCATCCGGACTCCGATTCGGGCGATTCTGGATCCGTTGCGATCGTGGGAACGAGAGCTACAGTCCTGTAACTAGTTTGTGAGTGTTTTTATTTTATAAATTATATTTTTAGTCTATTAATTGCACTTGGTTGACTTCTTGCTATAAAACATGATCCGGTAAATCCTAATTAGTAAACAATATTAAAACACTGTAATAAATACGGTATTTAGTAAATGCCTGACTGATCTCGAGTATGTCCTGTACATGTACCACGGACATCCGGCCTACCATATCCCCATAGGCTTGGACCCTATTATGTCATGCATCATGTCACAGTTACCTTACATACTGCTCTACAGGAACGCTAGGACACTACACTGTCACTATACACGAATACGAGACACTGTTATTTCTGCACTAATATCATCCTTACATGGCTACCGTAGTTCAATAGACGGACATGATATTATTTATACACGGACCACTGTTAGGACATGTACGAGTGATACACAGATATATTGCAACACATATAGGTTCCACTGATTTATAACCTTGCACGGACTACTGCATTTCATATTAGCATGATCATCATACACATTTATGTTATATTTACATTGGTTACACATACCTGTATGGATTCTCTATTCTTGTCATATGGCTCCCCGTTCATGCTACATGTATTATTGTTATATTCTTGTCATATGGATCCCCGTGCATGTTACATGTATTATTATTCCATGTTACTATATTCATGTTATACGATTGTTTCCTATTACGGATATGGATATTCCTGATACTGGACATGCGAGCGGTTGATATGCGATATGTGGGAATCCCACATCTATTGTTCTCGTTTCTCGATATATTGTTCATGTTATCTTGTTCATGTTATATTGTTCCTGATTCCCGTTATATTGTTCTACGCTATCAACAGAGCTCAGGTCCAGTTATCATGTTACCCGTATCATGTACCGTAGTTGTACTTGTTACATTGTATACTTGATATAACAGATCATAAAGTTAACTGGGGTATGGGGGAGACTTGACGGTTGATTAGATCTTATCGGGTGATGTACTGGATCCATATTGTTTTCCCACTGCAGGGGACGGTAGGAGGGTTGCCTACCAATTGCTCCATGAGCTCTTGTTACTTGATTCATGCTCCCCTCTTAGCGGAGGGCCCTGGTCCTGGCAGCCAGGGGCTTGTTTAAGGCCGTGATCCCGGGTATGCACGGGATACATCCACCCGATAAGAACTCCTCGACCATGGGTTTCCAATTAACATAATAAAATAGTATACACGATAGTGACATCGGGAACATTTGTTATTTAGTTACTCTCTCGTTTGGATAATGGTACCCGTAGGCCATGTCCGGATGGGTTCGACTGGGGTGCGGGCTTCAGTATGAACCGCCAGTGGTATGGGACACTGGAAGAGAGTAATTAAAATACCAGGTGGTACTGATTGCTACTATTGTATAAATCACCTGACTTTGACATGACCTGCCTGCTACTATATTACCTTGTTACTGTTCCTGTTATTTTATCTACTATCATGTTCACTGTGATCTTTCTTACTTGTTACTGTCCATGCTCAGGTTATTGTATCAGCTATCACGTTACCTGTAGACTTTGCTACACTACCTGATGCTAGTTACACTTGATATGGTGGCATACTACTCATGCTCATGTATACCTTGCCTCATAAACATTCTGTTATGCATTGTTTATATGATACCTAGAGACAACACATTAGCATGTTCATACTGCACATGTCCACCTGCATGTTCATTTACATCACCACCATATTCACTGCTATTATGTCACCGTTAGATAACTATGATTAGAGTCATAACTTGATGATAACCGGCTAGGTAGTGATGGTATTAAAAGATAACATGTTGATATATTTCTACTGCTTCGTATTTGCGTATTATATGGTATCACTATTATCACATCTTGTAATATATATTATTATCGTGCTTGTATCTCTAGTATATATATTACTGCCTCCTTCAGTTTTACCACTCACTAGGTCGCTTTCTGACGACCCTGGGTTTGCATGCCCAGATTGGAGATCCGAGCTACAGTATTATCAGAGAGTGCCTTGGAGTCACATGGGAGATTCCCCATCGGGACTATTCATAGGTACCTTAGTCATTTATTTCTGTTATCTTATTTCTCCCTCTTTTTCATATCTGTTATGATCGCTGACCTCTTTCTGCAGGTATTCTTGTACTTATTTCATGCTGGGACCCATGTCTATATTGAGGTAATGTACTGTACTGAGGCTTAACGTACGCGTGAGTGTGCTTTCACCTCGCGTATGTACGTCGCCATAACGTCCCCGTACCTGCGGGATTGGGGCGTTACAATAGGTTAGTAAATAAAAGTTATATTTTCCTATTTATAATTAGGGGTATTTCGTTTCAGCCACTTAAGTCAAACTGTAATTAGAAAAAACTCACTCATAAGTTTATTCGCCTCAGTCACTTTTTTTTAAGTAAGGAAGTGTGCCTAGGTGTCAAACATTGAAGCACTTATTAACGACGCAAGACGAAAATGCTCCTAAATAATCGCTTCAAAAAAAACGGATCGCTTAGAAAATACCTTACTTTTGAGAACCCGACTATGATCGTAGTCCTCATGAAAAGAATGCAGTATAGAGGATTGTGACTATGATCACAATCCTAAAAAAAAACTTATTTCTAGGGTTTGTGAATGTGATCGAAATCCTTACAAAATGCACTATTTGTGAGGATTACGATTATTCGACCATAATTGTATCCTCACAAAGTTGTCATGTTTTCGAGCCTTTATATGATTGCGAACTTGATCGCAGTTATTTTTATTAGGACTGTGACTATGTCGTAGAATTCACGAAAATGTCTAATATTTGAGTCTTTATGAGGGCTGCGATCCTGGTCACGGTACTCACAAAATGTCCTATTTTGTGTTTTTTTTAGGACTACGATCATAAGCGTAGTTCTCTTTATTAGGACTACGGTCATGGATACAGTCCCCACAAAAAATACTTTAGTTTTGAGTCAGTCTGCACAAAGGACTGCGATCATGAGTCGCATTTCTCATATCAACATTACAATCATCAGCGTATTGCGTCCCAACAACAACCACAAAGAGGAAACCCTAGATCTCCGGTGCAAAAGAATAATACCACTAACAGCAAAAACATCCAATCTCAGAGAAAGAATATAAAACACAGATTTAACGAGGTTCGATCTTGTCGCCTACGTCCTCGGGGCAAGAAAGAGGGGGTTTTTATTGATTTCGGTAAATCAATACACTTTTAAAGCAATAGGGATCAAGGGAGTTCTGCCTCTTTGCTATACTCTCCTCCACAATCGCACTCACAAAACCTTTTAGAAACCCTAGAAATCCAAACAGCCCTTAAATAGGCTTCAAATCAGCCCTTTCTGAAAAGCCCGACCTGACAGTCGGTCGACCGGCCGGTCGACCGACCCTATGCACTGGTCGACCGGGCCGGTCTACCGTGCCTAACCGAAAGTTAGGCACTTTCAGTCGGTCGATCGGGCGGTCGACCGCTCTCCTTCTGCAGTCGACCGCTACCCTTCTGTGCATGTGGTGCACGTCGGTCGATCGGATCGGTCGACCGGTCTGCTGCTTCTGCCGACGGTCGATCGGTCTGCTGCTTCTGCCGACGGTCGACCGGGCCGGTCGACCATGCTCCTGCTGAAGCGCTGTTTCTGCTGCTGAATCTGGAATTTTTAGATTTCGTCATTCGTCGACTCTTCCTCGACTTCCTCCCCCTATAATTCTCTACCTCGGTGAAGAATTTTCAAAATCTGAGCCGATCTCCAACGTACTCCAGTCTATCACCTAGAGAAATTGACACACGATCTCGGCGAAATCAACACACGATCTCCGCTTGCGCGCACCGGACGAAATTGACACACGATCTCGGCGAAATTGACACACGATCTCGGCTTGAAATCTGTAGTTCAGCTATCCACTGGAAAGCACCACACATGCCTTCCCTACACTTCACCTTAGGAGAACTTCCATACATGTCGATCACCAAACCGTGGCTTCTACTCCGCAACTTCACGACCTCACGAAGAACTCCTCATTAGCCAACACTGACTCTCCAACTGACTAGCTCTATCTAGTCTACCTTTCTTCAACTGACGGTCCAATCAAGTCTGCGTAGAGCACACCAAACACCATCATCGGATTCAACTGGATGCACACCACTCCTTATGTAAGCTCAACATCTTCTCACTGGAAGATCAACCTGTTCATCGTGATCACAATAACTCACCAGTATGTGAAGTCCAACCAGCCACAACACTTCACCTCTACGTGAAGCCTCTTCACCTCTATGTGAAGCTCCAATCGGCCATAACTCTTCACATCTACGTGAAGTTTCAAACGGCTTCTCGAGAACACAAACAGCTTCATACGGGTTGCATCACCAAATGGCTGCACCTTTACGGCTGCCTACGTACCTTGCCCAAAAGATCAAGCCAACCGTAGTTCATTGAAATGAGCTCCATCAAGCTCAAACACTTGTACCTGTATCTGCAGCAGTGAACTTATCAAACTGAGTCATATGCACCTCCTCACGATCATCATGGAGAACAACGACCTTCAACTTGAGCTTGTCGCGATCACAAGCTTGAGATTCAGTTTATACTGATGTGAATGAGACGGTAACAAAAAAATTATGAAACTGAGTTTTTCTTCTAATTATGAAGCGATTATAGGTGGCTGTAACAAAAATTTTCTAATGATTATCCGTAAAGAACGACATGCATGTGTTCTCTGGAAATGTTTAGTGTTCTTAGTAAGAAAAAAAAAGGGATAATAGTTTTCACGATTTTTAAAATAAATAAGTACTTTTATTTTGTAAAATTGAATGTTAGATGATTTAATTGAAAATTGTCTGATAAATAAAACACGACAATAAAGGAATTTTTTGGCTGTTTTCTAATCTCTAATTTTATTCAAAATACTGACTGAGATTATTTGTTTCTAAGGAAAACCGTACAATTAACAAACTGAATGGGTCCATTAATAATTGTTTTTATTACTTAATTATTACAGAAAAATGCCTTCCTTTTGACTTTTTAGCCTCCCCGTTATTTCTTATACTTAATTATTACAGACAGATGCATACTTTTGACTCTTTAACCTTCTCTTTATTTTTTAATTAATTTATTCTGACAATTGCCAGATTTTCTTCAATTTCCCAGCCTATTTTGGGCTGAAAGCACTAATACAAATTTTCCTGAGATTTTAGTGATATAAGCGATCTCTTTTCAGTTTCCTAGCTTCTTTCAACCAAACAGACAAAGAGAGAAAGTTAACACAATATGTCAGAGTCTAGGTTTTTTTTCTTCTATTTTTTCTAGAATTTCTTCCAATCAAATAGAGTCACAGACAATTTCATCTCTCGCATAATCTTTCATATTGACTGTCTTGAAACAATTTTCTCTCTATTTTTTTATAGTTATTATGAATTTTACCTAAGCTTCCTCGTACACACCTATTTCTATCCAAATAAAAAAAGATTTTTTTTTGGTGAATAATTTAATATGTAAAATATATATTACACATAGATAACTATTAGTTAATTAAATTTATTATTAGTTGCCATCATGAATGGGCCTCTATTTGTGTCATGACTGATCCGGCCCGTGTATAGTGAAGGCGAGTCTAAAACGATTTTAAATTAATCTGGGCATTAAATTGGCCCATAGACGCCCTAGAATGATTCTTTTGGCATCTATGGGCCAATGAATTTCATACCGGGCCATAGTGTCTTGAACCGGCCCGACCCATTCCTACTCTTAGCATATTGTAAGATTTACATATCTTTGGGATTTAGTGAGTTATATAGCATATCAATTTTTATTCTATTAACTAATTAAATGATATAGTAAATATATACAAGATTTAGTTTTCTTTGTATATAAGTCAACCATATTTTTGCTTATTGCCTCACATTTCATAAGTTCTTTGGGCTTCATTTTAACAGTTGGTATGACTACCTAGCTCTTTATCATCATTATAGTTTTTTTTTAATTGAAGACATTGAGAGTCTTTGTTATTTTTTTTTGTTACAAGTACATATATAAGTTTGCTCACTAATTTTGTTATTTTTTTTGTTATAATATTTTTTTTGAATACAACTATAATAGAAAATTTACTAAATAATAGTAATGTATGTCTTTAGATTCTGGATAATATGATGTTTCTTTGCATGTTATTTGTAACTCTAAGCATTTGTATGATTTTGGTATGCTATTTTTGTGTGTGTATGTATATTGTACATCTTATCAATAAAATAAGATTAGAGAATTTCTCTTCAATTATCATGATAATAATCATGGGTGATTGATGAAAAGTACGAAGAATAAATTCATGATATTGAAATGAATTTTTTTATATATATATATTTTTTTCAATGCAGGTAAATTGTGAAAAACGAAGAGTTAAAAGACAATATTGTCAAGAAATGGAGATGAAGTTTAAGGCGTGGCTCCCTCTTCTTGCATCGTTCTTGATTTTTCAGCGCGTCACATTTGCAGGTAAATTAATTGTAACCTGAATCCAACAACTTCATATTGTTTACAATCATTGAATACTGGAAACTGAAACTTGAAGTTTTTTTTTTCCTGTCCAGCTCCTTCAACAAATTTCGGTGTGTGTTACCGCATGATGGCAAACAACCTCCCGCCGCCGGCGCAGGTCGTCGACCTCATGACAAACTGCGGCATCGCCAAGTTCCGTCTCTACGATGCTCATCCAGAAGTCACGGGCCTCCATCCCAAACAACTCGTCACCATAGGGACAAGAAACGAGGACCTGCGGAACCTCGCCGGCAGTCCTGACTTCGCCAGGGACTGGGTTGGCGGCAACTACGTCCCCCACGCCGACAAAGTTGTGGACATAATCGTCGGCAACGAGGCCATTCCCGGTGATAACGCGCAGTACGTGGTGGCAGCCATCCGTAACATTCGCGCGGCATTGGACCAGACTAAAAGGCCAGACGCCATGGTCACCACAGCCATCGCTAGCACGGCCCTGACCAACACCTACCCTCCGTCTCACTCCACTTTCACTCCAGATTCCTCCGCCGTCATTGCCGACCTCATCCAGTACATCAAAAGCCTGCCGCCGGGGCACCAGCCGTCGCTGTACGTCCACCTCTACCCTTACTTAGCCTACACCGCCGACCCCGGTCGTTTCTCCCTAGACTTCGCGTTGTTCCTGGCCCAGCAGCCTGGGTTCCAGGACGCGAACCTGACGTACTCGAACCTGTTCGACGTGATGTACGACAGCTTCGTGTGGGCGATGGAGAAGCTCGACGGGGGCGACGTCCTCCTCACCGTGGGGGAGACGGGGTGGCCCTCGGCCGGGAATGGCGGTTTCACGACGCCTCAGCTCGCGAGCACCTACATCACGAACCTGTACAACCACTGCGCGAACGGGACAGGAAGCCCCAAGAGGCCGAACGGCTACAACGACGTGTACGTGTTCTCACTGTTCAACCAGAATTATTTGCCTGTCGGAGTGGATCAGAACTGGGGCTTGTTCTATCCAACCATGCAGCCAGTTTACCCTACTCCTTTGTGCCAGCAAAGCAAGATGTGATCAATTCCTTATTTTTTGATGAATAAATAAAGCTGTGATCTTTTGGATTGGACAGTTTTTTAAGCAGCCCGTTTTTTTAAAATAATTTAAAAAACAGTCATCTCCCAAAAACTGTTTGTAAAAGTCAGCCGTGACATGCCACGTCAATTAACGATCAGCTCACAGCGTCAACGTGATGTTTCTCGTTAGTGTTGTGTGTTTTAGAAAACTCTGAAGTTAACAATCTTAGAAAAAAAGATATTATTTATTGGTTGTCAGCCACAGAGTTCGAAGACTTGTTGGCGTTGAGTTTTTGTCTAAGTTGACAAAATGAATCACAGTTTTTTTTTTCTTGTTAAGTTATGAAACTCCTGCCTTGATAAGGCCAGAGTTCTAAAAACATGTGTTAAGAAATTTGGTCTTGTCAAGAACAGAGTTTTCAATATAGGTTTATCAAAACTCTAGTATTACTAACGCCGTAGTCTTTTAAAATCATCAGACGCCTCACGCTGGCGGAAAAGTTAACCGTTGCTGACGTGACATATCACAAATTAATTTTGCTAATTATTATGTTTATTTTTTAAAAAAATCTATTTTAAAAATGAGAGCTTAATTCAAAAATTGTCCATTAAAATAGCTCACCCTATGTGGTGGTGTGAGCCTTCAATAGTTCAATCTAGAGGTGGGGCCCAAAGAAAACCGTGGGTGCCCCAAAAAAAAAAAATCCCACACCACCCACAAAAAAAAAAAAAAGAAAAAAAAAAAAAAAAAAAAAAAAGAGGAAGAAGAAGAAGAGAGAGAAAAAGAAAAAAACGAAAAGAAGTTTCCATTTTTACCCTCAATTCCGCCCCCAACCCCGAACCCCCCCTCAATCTCCAAAGCCGACCGCGATGCCGGCGTCGGCGGCAACCTCCTCGAACCGCCCCGAAACCCTAATCGAAGCCCTAACCCTAACCAAGCTCAAGCCCGCAGAGGGAGGCTCCCTCGCGAAAGCTTTGCGGGAAATTAAGAACCAGATCATCGGTAACAAGACCAAGAAGCTCCTCTATCTCGGCCTCGGCGCCGTCCCCAAGATCGTCTCCGTGCTCGCCTCGGCCTCTCACGATTTGGATGGAGGCGGCGGCGGCGATGCGTCGGTAATCGTGCAGGCCGCAGCGTCGATCGGGAGCTTCTCCTGCGGAGTCGAGGACGGGGTTCGGGCGGTCATCGACGCGGGCGCTGTCCCGCATCTCACTAGGATCCTGTCTCATCCCGATGAAATGGTGAAATTTTGCTGAATTGTAGTGATAAATTGCCTGATTTTCAGTTTTGTGGTGGCAAAAAGTTAACTTTATTTTTTTTTCCCTCTCTTTTCTTAAAGGAAAATTTTAGTTAAGGTTTCATTCAGAGCATATGAACTTGTGCATATTCACCTCATCATTTTTTCTTGGAATTGGTAAGGTGAAAGGTGAAAAAAGTTGTTTTCTTCATTAGTGATGAGTTTTGAATTAACTCATCCAGCCTGTTCACTGTCATGCAATTTGGATAATTTTTCAACAGATACAGGAATTAGGGAATCTGCTGGTTTTTTTTTTTTTTTTTTAGGGGGTTTTTGTGTGTGTGTGTGTGTGTGGTGTGGGGGGGGGGGGGGGGGGGGGGGGGGTGGGGTTACTGGTTACTATAATCAACTTAATTTAGAAGACCGAAATTCATAAGATGGCCGTGATGAAAATGTGCAGGTGATGAAAATGACTCTTCATTTGGTCCAGGTTGAATGGTTCAGATGCTTCACTCTTGGTGTCCTAACTAACTGTCACTCTGATGCAAACATGCGCACACCGCCATTTTCTAGTCTGGTTATTTTAGCTTTACAAATCAGTGGCAGCCTTGGAGTACTCGCATCTCAAGACATTTCACTTATGTCCCAAAGTTTGTAGTCTATAACTTTTCACAAACTGTTAGTGCCACTCTTGGAAGCGGGAATCAGCTTAAGTCCTTGACGCACTGTTCTTGTATACCGTAATACCTGCATGGGGATATATACTATACCTACCTGATGTTGAGTGATACCTATCTGATCAATCCACGAGGATGATAGAATCAATATGTGAGCATATTCCTTGACAGTGAGATCTCTTGTTGTTCTAGTTCATTGTGCATTGTTCTCATTTTGAATGCTTTTACTAATCCAGATTGTTTCACTGCTTATATGTTATAATTGGTTCTAATTACTTTGCCATGAAATGTGTAATTTTTTTCTTTCAAGTGGCGTGGAAACCCGATTCTAATTTTCACGCACTATTGTTCTGGTGATGACAACATTCATGGACACTGTATCCGAGTTCATAGTGTTATTGATATGTTCTGATTGTTCTGCAGGTTGTTGATGCAGGTGCACGTTCTCTTAGAATGATCTTTCAATCAAAGCAAGCCCCAAAATACGACGTCCTTCAAGATAAAAACATGAAATTTCTTCTTTCGCTTCTGAACAGTGAGAATGAGAATGTAAGTGAACTTGCTGCTAGTATTATATCTCATTCTTGCGAGAAGGATACAGAGCAGAAGGCACTTTGTGATGTTGGCGTTTTGGATAGATTTGTTACTCTGCTCAAGGGCTCTTCAAATCAGAGGGATTCTTGTTTGGATTCTATAGCAGCAATTGTTCGAAATAATGCTGAAGTTGCTACGAAATTTGCATGCATTAACGATGGAAAAGCTTTGGCTTCTTTAACTGAGTTAATACAGGATAGGTCTCCTCGGACAAGATTACTTGCCTCTGTGTGTTTGATTTCTATCGGGTGTGCTTCTCCTTGTTTTGTCCAAGACTTGCCGACCAAAACCAAGTTGATCCTCACACTCGTTGAACTCCTTGAAGAACCTGGTCGAGTTGGGGATGATGCTCCATTTGCGCTGTCAGATCTAGTTGCTGGCAAGGAAGAGCTACATAAGCAGGCAGTTTCTATCAATGCTATTGAGAAACTTTGCAACTTCCTCAGAAAGGGAATGATACAAGCCAGACGTCTTGAGGGGATATTTCTTGCTCTAGCTGAACTTTGCTCAAAGTTGGAAAGGTGCAGATGCCAGCTTATGTCACTGCAGTTTGTTATTCAAGGAAACTGAACAAGTGTCGATTGTCATTGCATTTCTTTTTTGCTCTCTTTTTAGTAACTTTGGAACTGCCTTTTTCTTATCAATTACCATGGAATGCTGTACAATCATAATTTTATCTTTGTTTCCAATTAAACAATTTGCTTGGTAGCTTGTTTATGCTAACAAATAAGTATTAGGCTAGCATTTACGGATGAGTAGCTCCATGTAAAACCATTATCTGTTTAATCTGTTCATAAGAAAACTTTTTAGATCAATCTTTAGACTACTATTATGTACGAATCAGGGTTTCAAAAATCGGCTTGTTCCAATATATATCACCAATATTTCATTATCGGTTATTTTGGGAAACTTAATTTAAAAGAGAGGGTTTATTTAGGAAAACCTAATTTCAAAGAGAGGGGGGGGGGGAGGTAGGTTTGGGGAAAAGAAAACCCTATTTTGAAGCTCACTCTTCCCTTAGATGACTTTCACAAGCTTAAATAAGATGGCACAAACTTGTAACTTGTTAAATTAAGGATGAAATCACAATTTAATCAATTAATACAACAACAACTAAGCCATTTGTCCCAAGTATTTGGGGTAGGCTACATGAACCAAAAGAGAATTACGCCGGATCAGGCACATGGATCAGCTTTCTCCACTCATTCCTATTGAGCAAAATGCTTTCATTAAGACCTTTAGCCTCTATATCTTGTCGTATCACCTCCATTCATGTTTTCTCTAGTCTCCCATGTGCTCTTTTAACTTGCCCTAATTTGATATGCTCTACTCGTCAGAGTGGTGTATCTATAGGTTTACGTCGCACGTGACTAAACCATCGTAGGCGGTTTTCTCTCATCTTTTCTTCTATAGGGGCTACGCTTATCTTACTATGAATATTCTCATTTCTCACCTTATCTCTCCTCGTGTTACCACACATCAAGCATGCGCATCTCTGCTACACTCATTTTCTCTGGGCATGATATCTCTTTATAGCCAAACATTTTGTGCCATATAAGAAAGCTGGCCGAATGACAGTCTGATAAAATTTTTTCTTCAATTATAACAGAATGTTACGGTCGCATAAAACTCCTATTGCACTCTTCCATTTCAACCAACCGGCTTGGATCCTATGGCTGACATCACTATTGATCTCCCCATCCTTTTGGATAATGAACCCAAGTACTTAAAATGACTGCTCATTGGTATTTATTGTTCATTTAGTGTCATAATACTATAATTTTGGATTCTCTGTTTACTGAATTTGCACTCCATATACTCTGTTTTGGCCCTATTTAATCTAAAACCTCGAGATTCAAGAGTTTTTCTCCATAACTCCAATTTGGCAGTTACCCCAACTCTCGTCTCATCGACTAGGAAAATATCATCAGTAAATAGCATACACCATGGTATTGTAAGTACACCTAGAGGGGGGTGAATAGGTGTACCGCTAATCTAATGAGCTAAATGCGAAAATTAAAACTAATTTGCAACAACACTTAGTGCAACCAACGAGTGTAGCCGAATTCCCCGTGAAGGGCTCTGGACTAACTCTTCTAGATTCCTCTGAATAAAAGTTGAGGCGCTATATGAAGCTCTCGTGGTTAAGCATAAGTGAGGCACACAAGGAAACACAACCAAGCATATAGGAATAAGCAATATGAATCAATGCAAGACACAACCAAGCATATAAGATATGACAATATGAATGATGCAATACACAAAGGTAAAAAGAGAGAGTTGAGAGTTAATCGATCAAACGCAAACAACAAGATGTGTTTCGAGATTCGAACACCGAGCTCTACGTCCCCGCCTTCACCGAGAAGGATTTCCAATCCACTAGGAGTACCGAACTCCTCTCTCAACCAATCTAACCTCCATCGAGGCAATACAAATGGTCTATCGAAGACCGGAGTACCGAACTCCACCAAACCAACCAATACAACCTCCACCGAGGCAAACTCAATCACCACCTCACACAAGAGGGGTAGACCCTTAGCCAAACAATCACAATCCACCTCTACCAAAGAGGGATACAAATCCAATACCAACTCCAACTCACCAAGAGGGAGCAAACCACAACCTCAAATCAACCTCTACCAAAGAGGGATGCAATAAATAGAGGGTTTACAACAAGGTGGTATATCTCAACCACAAACCAAATTTTCCCACAAATAAAGATCCTATAGAATAGGATAGTAGATATAGCTCAAGTGGAAAACCAAGTGTTTGGAAATCAAAAACTCAAAGGAAACTATTGGGAAAATAACTAGGATAAGAATAAAATTAAGATCAAAAACCAATCCCAAAGCTTTTCCTTTTTCTTGAATTTTCCAAACCCTTTTTGAAACAAATAAAGATGAACTCTTTAAGCACCAAAAACTTTTTGAAAACTTCTTGGAATAAACACTAGAGAGTAGGAATTTTTCTTCTTCAAAATCTTGGCAAAAATGCTAAAGAGATGGGGTATTAATAGGCCTCCAAATAAACTATCCGTTGAGCTGATCTTGCAGCTCTGGCGGCTGGCGGTCGACCGCCCGGTCGACCATCCCAATCCAGAGAGCAAATGCTCTCTGGCCGGTCGACCGCTCGGTCGACCGCTCACGCCTTACGGTCGACCGGTCGGTCGACCGCACCCCCACCCGAGAGTGGGGTGCTTGCAGTCGGTCGACCGCTCGGTCGACAACCTCAAGAGGCTGGCCAGCGTGCACGTTTTGTGCACGTCGGTCGAGTCGGTCGGTCGACCGACTCTAGGTCCGGTCGACCGCCAGAGCCTGGCAGGCACAGTTCTGGGACAGAAAAACTTGTTTTAAATAATTCTAAAATTCTCATAAATCTTCTAAAATTTCACAAAAATAGTTTCTAACATTATATATGATATACAAACATGTGTTAAAAATTTCAACACAAATATCAAACATTTTGAACCATTTTTGTGTTATGAAAAATTTACCGAAAACCAAAACCAGTATTTTTCTAAACTTGAATTTTTCAAAAGAAAATTCGTTTTGTCCGAAACTCTTCTAAATACAAAAACATGATACTTAAACACTTTGAAGCATGTTGCATATGGATAGAAATGCAATACACAAGAAACATATATATATATTCATGTTTTTGACTTTAAATCCAAAATTATGTTTTGTTAAAATACCAAAACACAAAACTCACGAATAGGCATATCAAAATAAGTTTGACTTGGAAGTTGGAGCATGCATATGTATATAGAACATATCTAATATACATTTAAACAAAGTAAACTTGTTTGATACTATCTAATCATGAAAACCAATATCGGTTAAACCAAAAACCAAAATACCGAATCCAAAACATGAAACGTGTGTGTATTGTGAACTTGAGCATATCACACTATCTAGACTTTACAAATGGATCTAAAACACGAAACTAAACTAGGTATCGATGTCTTATTGACGAACTCCGTCTTCAAGTCGACTCGATCCAAAGCGTGATCCACCAAGCTTGACTCCAACGAGTGCTATATATGATCTTGATGCTCGGGCTCTTGAATCACCATGTGAAAGGCTTCAAAACTCTTTTGTTGAAGCTAATCACCAACTAATATCTTGAATAAGGATCTGAAACTAAACATCACAAGATTATTAGTAAACATAACTACATGAGTTAATCATCATCAAAACTAGAGTGGAAGGCCTCTGGGCCAACAGGTATCTCATCCTGAATAGATCGAGTAAGCTCATCCATCACTATGACAAATAAGAATGGACTCAATGCATATCCTTAATGCAATTCAAATGTGCTAGAAAAATCACTTGTCATGCCTCTAAAAGTTCTAACATTTGTCACCACTCTATTGTACATGTCCTTGATTATGTCAATATATTTAATAGGAACTCCCTTTTCATCAATATCCATCATAATACCTCTCTTGGCACCTTATCATAAGTTTTTTTCTTGATTATTTTAAATATTATTTGATCAATTAATAATAATAAAAATCCGTGGGTAATGGGGGCTAAACAAAACATGAAAAAGAATTCACTATTCATTCATTTTACCCAATAAATAAATAAGGCAACAAATACTTTGAAGAGAGAAAAATGATCTAGAGGGCTAAAAAATTATGAAGAATTAGAGTAATCAACTTTCACATATGTACCCTCTTCTACGAAATAATTCCTTCTAAAAGATAATACAAATATCCATCTCTATTATTAAATGCACCAGCTTCTCTATTATACTTTCTAAAAACACCAGCTACTCTATTATACTTTCTAAAAAGAACTATTCTTGTATACTTTATCTTGTTGACATGTGACAAAACTCAATCAATTATTTCAATAAAACATGTCAACGTTGCTAATAATCTTAACAAAATTTTAATATTTTTTAATAATATTTTATTTTTTTTACAATGACCGATGCGCTCAAGAGGAAATGGCTTTTTTACACAATACTATTAGACGATACCAATACCAATATTGAGATTTCAAACCTTGGTATGAATGCAGATCATTTGGAACCTTGACCTTTAGACACTTTGTACTGGTTCTTATTCTGGTGGGGTTCTCTCTCATTGATATGATTGATTCTGTTTCTTGCTGATAATTGCTCTCTGTGATTTTCATGTGATGACTGATGTATTGTGGCCATAATCATGCTTAGTACTAGTAAGTACATCTAAAACTTTGCTGCTCGTGATTTTCATTGACCATTTTTCATTGTATCTATGATGGCTTTACTTTACATCCATGTTTTCTGTATACCGAATGGCGATGGGTGATATTGACCTTTACAATAGCTTATGTACAAGGATGCGATAAGCTAGCTTGCATTGCAAGAAAACAATGGGAGTTCCCTATATGTAAAAGAGTGACAAAAAATTTGACCCTTGTAATGAATGTAATGACACAATATAGGTAGAAACTGAAACATGTTTGAGAAGTGTCCAATATGTTCCTAAGGAGTGTCCAAGAAGTGTTGGTTTTTGCGTGGGATGTCATTGCGATAGAACTGTCCGCTATACGTAGTGCATTCTCGTTGATGATATCAATACAAACAAGTAGTTTAGGTGGAGTGATGGTAAAATAGAGCAGAGGAATGCTGGTAGAAGAGATGGTTGACACCATTATAATGATGGATGATGGGTGGTGGGTTCGTAGGCTATATGTAGTAGCTTTGATAGGCTTGCCAAGCTTCAAGTTTCATGATGTTGGTGTAGAAGCGGGTGATGACAAGGGGTATTCCACAATGTTAGAGAGTACACATCTGATCACAACTTCCTTTTGTAGCAGTTTATGCAGACTCAATCGAAATTGGATATTCTATAATTAGACAAAGATGAGTAAGAGATGAAAGGAGGCGGGAAAGAAAAAAAATTATATTAAGATTCAATAGCAACAGCAACAACAACAGATCACAACAATGTAAGCCTATAGGCCTTTATCCAAAATGATAAGAAGAAGAATATAATAAGTCGAAGTATCTTCCTTCATCCAGCAAACCTTATGCTAATCACTTCAGGTAAACTAAAATAAAAGCCTTCAAATCCTTCTGTGGCACATTTGTCCTAGCGGTTTAAATATGGTAGGCAGCTGCTGGATGATAGCTTACCATGCATGATTTCCCTAATAAAGCTGTCTTCCTGTCTAACACTTTGATGTGACAGGATTACTTGGAAATAGGAGTTGCAATCTGCAATCAAGTTATGCTCAGATAAGGTTTTGTGCCGATAATCCTTGAATTGTGGGCTTGGTGGATTTTTGAATTTGGGCCGTTGGATAAAATATGTGTTTGGCCTATTTCTACATGTTATTAGTTATGCTTGATATATGTAGATATATCTTGTCCTGTTACTCCTGTATATGTAAAATATTTTATACGGTGCTAACAAGTCTGTTAGATTAAGTGGGTTCTAATAAAGTTAATTACTTGTAGCGTGCTTGTCGCGTACCAATTTGGAATGACATCTGGTATCATCATCATCATCATCATCATCATCATCATCATCATTTTTATAGTGTTCTATTTTTTCTCTACTAAAAAGTCGATTGAATAGTAGTAGTTTTATTATTGGGTCAAACCCTAGTAAGAGCACCAAGGCACCTGTGATGAACTAGAATTGTCAAAAAGTTGTCCCCCCTGAGCAGCATTCTTATGATTATTTTGGCATTGTACTCTCTCAGCTTAGTATTCATAAAAACTTCCCATCTTGGAAAGTTGTTGTCTAGTGTCTGTCTTTCGGAGACTTCTGATTTCATCCCCAAGTTGATTACTAATAATTCCTTTTAGGCAAACAGTGAATGCATGAGCATCAGGGTAGAATACTACATCTACTGTCATTCATTGTATAGTGAATGCATTTCCTTATTCATCTCTTATTTGGATGTATCTTCCTTTTCTCTATGCTTCCTAAATCTGAGTTGATCATATTGATTTATGGTTATTTTTTAGTAGTTTAAATCTATAATATCTAACCTAATAATAATCTGGGCTTTATTGGTCTTTCCTTTTGTGGAACAGGAAGTCTTGTTGAAATGCTACTGATTTAACCCTGGTGATTCATTATCAAAAGTGCAAGCTTGATGCCAAGTTGATAACTGTATCTTAATTAATTTCTAAAGAAATTATATGCATTCATAAAAACTTGCTTTACTTATTTGTCCCTCCCAAAAGGCTCTAAGCTAAGTAGAAGAGGATAAATGTACTGACTTCCGAAGCTGCTATGAACATTCCGGTGATTTGAATTAATAAAAGATGAATTGCTGTGTGTCCAATGCATTAGTGGATATCATCATTATCATAAATGACCAACACAAAGGTCAAATTGTGCGCCAGCACACTACCAATTTCTTAGGTAAATAAATGATGAGCAATTTTATAGTATCTCTTAGCATGATTGGAAGATTTGAGCAGGTCTTGACTTTATGGCGAACTAAAAGGAGTTGTAAAATTGACCAGATCAGTGCTAATTCCCATCCAACCTGAAATGATAATCTGCATTAGTGTGTTTCTTCCATCATTTTGTTTGGAAGGTTATAAATCCATTATCATGAAGAAAAATTTCTGAAATCTAGTGAAAATTTTGCAGTTTTATATTTAGTATGACAGGTGAAAAAAGAAAAAGAAAAAAAAAAAAAAGAAAAAGAAAAAGAAAAAGAAAAGAAAAGAAAAGAAAAAGGAGAAGAAAAAAAAGAAAAAAGAAAAAGAAAAAGAAGCGGTCATTTCGATCAAAGACTTGTGGATGGTTCACCTCCTGCGGGGTCCCGTTGCTTGGATGTTTATCATGCACATCTCTGTTTTGACTTTGATGGATTAATGAATGTGCAGATCATAAGTTCGGCATTTGATATTAAACAGTTTATGCAGCGTAGAATATAGCAATATGACTTCAGAACATGACCTTCGTCACTGTGATTCTCTCATCTACATTTATCAATTTCTCTTTGCATTGATTGGCACAGGTACTTGACTTAATTGCCGATGCTCTAAAGCATGATTCTCCCGGTGTACGCATTGCAGCATGCATGTGTGTAAAGAGCATTTCTCGGTCTGTTAAGGTTTGAAACCTGAAGCACTTCTTTTGCATTTTAGATATTCAGTGAGATTTGGCAATTTTATTGAGGGATCTAGATTCAGAATCTGAGTGCAGGCAGTTTCTGCGACGAAACAGTTCTTGTTCCCTTGATCCAGCTCTTGAGTGACTCGTCTAGTTCTGTACAGGTAGGCATGGTACTTTCACTAAATGCAATTTTTGAAAAAAAATATTTTCCAATAGGTTTTGCGATCAGCTAAGCTAAAATAACAAACACCTGATTGTTATAACTTTGCCAAAGTGAACTGTGCAGTTAAATGGTTATTTTTATGAGATTTTTATTAGCCCTTTTATTTCATTTTGATCATCATTAATTATAAATGTTAAAGATCTGGTTGAACATGAATTTTATTGGCAATATGAGGTTCATATTTTTGACATGGGTCAACTTTAACATCTCAAATTTTAAATTTTGACATAGGCCTCTTTGGTCAACCACTAACTTATAATTTGACTTACTGCATCATTCATAAGTCATTACCTGACATCTGCTCTTATAAGTTTTACTAGCAACAAGATTGAATGTAAATGCTCCAATCATAGTAGATTTTATGACCTTATTTTTTTCCCCTTGAAAACCACAAGGTTTTTATTTTTTTTTAAAAAAAATGCGTCATTTTAAGATTTTCTATATTTTGACCTGGTATCTGCCAGAGCCAATTGCCTAGTTTTGGGTTGGTTGCACCTGAAGTTGGAACCGAAAGTGAAAAATATGTGGAGCCCAAGTCCAAACATGAACCTGATATGAACACGGTTGTATGTGACAGCCTCTGGCCCTCTGATAAACAGTTGCGTTAATCTTTTCAGCACTGCAAACCTTAGAATATTTAATGAAACAAAGGTTACAGATTATGCTTAAAATAATGTCTATTAGTGGCAGTTAGTAATATCTGGTGTAAAATATTACATAAGAGATCACTACATTCTTGACAATTTGGTGGGTTCAAGGAATGTTAATGGGTGTGTGAGAGTTGATAGGAGGAAACATCAGTTGGGAGGCTCATGAACCAACCAATATTACAACATGGGGGTTTAACGACTTTCAAACTAGAGAAATCCTATCTCGAATGTACTTTTATTTGCATTTACCAAGTTCAAGTTTGTAACTGTGAAAGTGATGTACTCCAGATATTGAGGTCCAAACATGTCGGATTGGATTTTTAGGGTATTATTTTCGGTAATAATCCATATAAGAGAAGGCTTTACGAGAAGATTGACTAAATTATTTACACTCACAATCCATATAAAAACTCTAAGAAGATCATACGAGGATCCTGTCTAAATCTTATGGTCGATTGTCTGCTGTGTGTCAACCTTCTAAGCAAGGCTAGTCTCCTTCTTTAAGTTTTTCTACTATGAAATAGAGTATAGGTTATCAAAAGCTTATATATATATATATATATATATATATATATATATATATATATATATATATATATATATATATATATATATATAGAGAGAGAGAGAGAGAGAGAGAGAAATGTAAATCAGCTGACACAGGAGGCAACTCCCTCCTATGTCGCACTCAAAAATCAATTTCCCGAGTGAATTTTCAAGATCTGACCGCACGTTATCATTTTCATATTCTAAGATATATGCATATAAAAAATCAAGTGATTTGAAGTTTGTTTACTCTATTTTCTTTGGTTTAAACATTAACGGTTTTTTAACAATAGAACAAAATGGAACGATTAGATCAATGAGTAAATGAACATCAAATCACTTGATTTTTTATATGTGTATATCTTAGAATATGAAGATGATAATGTGCGATCAGATCTTGAAATTTCACTCGGGAAATATGATTTTTGAGTGCGACATAGGAGGGAGTTGCTTCCTGTGTCAGCTGATTTACGTTTCTCTCATATATATATATATATATATATATATATATATATATATATATATATATATATATATATATATATATATGGGTAAAGTGCTCCTAGTAGGTCTCCTTAGATTACAATCTAAGGAGAAGGCTTAATACTCCAACATCCCAAAAACAATTTCACGATCCGATCGCACATTATCAACTTCATGTTTTAAGATGTACACATATAAAAAATCAAGTGATTTTGGGTTCGTTTACTCTATTTTCTTTGGGTTCAAATATTAACGGTTTTTAAAAGTAGAACAAAATGGAACGATTAGATTAATAAGAAAATGAAATTCAAATTATTTGATTTTTATATATGTACATCTTAGAACATGAAAATGATAATGTGCGGTCGGATTATAAAAAAAAATTTGAAATGTTGGGGTTTTAAGCCTCCTCCTTAGATTGTAATCTAAGGAGACCTACTAGGTACACTTTACCCTATATATATATATATATATATATATATATATATATATATATATATATATATATATATATATATATAGAGAGAGAGAGAGAGAGAGAGAGAGAGACTTGTGTCCTTCCAAAAGGATTTGACCCTGAATCCTTCCCACTCAAATTCAACCCTCTGACATTCGAATACAAGATCCATTCCGTTGAAGTTGATCTATATTATTTGAAGTATCTATAAACCAAAAATCAAGTGTTTTGAATACTTTTTGCTCATGTATCAAGTAGGGAAAAAGCCGGACGGCCTAAATAGTGAGTTGGTTAGTTTAATGGTGTAGAACATTTGAAGCCTAACAAAAAATAGTTTGTTGGGGTTTTTAAATGTTTAGATCATAATCAAATGGCCGAATTGAAAATTTGTATGTTTAAAGACATAGATCTAACCAACTCACTACTTTCGGCCGTCCATTTTGCGCATAAATGTTAAGATTTTTTATAGGGATTGCATTGATCTTTGAGGCACACTATAATCCAAGGGATCAGACAGAAATAAATTCCCAGAATTCCCGTCTTTTTAGATCGGACGTATTCTCATAGTCGTGAAATCTATATGCTAGACCAAGTTCAGAATGCCTCAGGTCTTGAAGTTCAAACAATCATTTTCAGTCTCCTCTCTTACCAAGAACTTGTGTCAAGGATCTTATCTGAATTCAAATGTCCAGCTAATCTGATCTATATCCTTATCTATTTAGTTTGGTCTTAGTGTGTGTGTGTGTGTGGGTGGGGGTGGGGGGGGGGGGGGGGGGGTGGGTGGTGTAAAAGAAGAAGTTTTTTTTGGGAGGGGGGTGGGGTGGGTGCGTCAATGAGTCATGTGAGGCCCCTCATTTCATGTAATGCAGATGAAATTTTAAAGATAATAATAATGAGTATGATCATCTTTGAAACTATAAATATAATCGTAGGGATATCACACCACCTATGTTGCACAGGCCTACACAAGTGCTACAATGGTGCAATATATATTAAATGCACAACAAATTCTTAAAAAAAGAAAGTAGACACAAAAACCAATCACATGGCAAGAAGTGTCATGTCATGGCACCCAGTGCGACACAACTTGATGCAGCATGAGCTCATTTTAGGCCAATTCAAAGCAAATGCTTTTTCGACCAAATTCTCTATAGCACAACTTGTGGTCTCATAGTTTCAGTTCAGCTGTACTTGAGCATGAAAATTGCATGGATCCTTGGATTCAAACAAGCTTTTTTTTCTTCTTCTTTCTTTTAATACAATTTCAGTCAAAGTCGAAGCAAGTTATGTGACTACTACTATCAAGGGTCATGGTCTTCAGGGATAATCACAATAGCATTCATTACTTCTATAATGAAAAAGAAGGGGGAAAAGAGGGAAAAGAGGTGGACATTTATATGCGTGCCTTGTTATAATTTGTTGCATATAAAAATTGTATCATACAATCAGTGTAGAAGAGATAATAAGTTATTCAGAAGTAGGATTACGAGCTCAACTTTACATTACATTGTTGCAGAAGACAATTCTATGTTTTTTTATTAATTATTTGTTGAGTACTTAATAATGGTGTTGCTTGCATCATGTTTTCTTTTCTTTTAATAGAATCAATTAAAGATTTCATTTTTCTACATGCACCTTTCCTACTGATGCTCGAATTCTTTAATCCAAGAACGAATACATCTTGGTATTGAACCTTTTCTTCATATGTTATATAACCTAATGCTGGAATCTCTTTTACATTTCTGGCCTCTCTGTAGTGCCTAGAGATGTGTACCTTCAGTTAGCAGAATTTTCCATTTTGTTATTCCTGAAGTTTGGCTCTGATATGCACGCTACATTTTGTAACTTGTCACAGGTTGTGGCTCTTGATGCTATTTGCAATGTGGCTATTGATTTTACTCCTCCGAAGTCTGTTTTCATTCAATTTGGCGGTGTTACACAACTTGTTCAGCTATCCAAATCGATGGATTCAACTTTAAGGTTAAAATCTCTATGTGCTTTGAGGAACCTGATGTTCCTTGCGGACAGGACAAGTAGGCAACACATTCTGATGGAGTTAACACTATCTACTCTGGCCAGCCTGATAAGTGGTAATTTACAACATAAAATTGATCCTACTTTATAATCAAATAATCAAATACACATGAATCTCACCTTTAAAAACTTTTCATGTTGCAGACTCTGAGCTTCTAATTCAAGAGCAAGCATTGGCACTCATCAGCAATTTCACAGATGGATGTCTTGACAATATTGACTATGTGCTTACAGAAGATAGTAATATCATAGCTGCTGCAGTGAGACAGTTGCATAGTGCTTCCTCGCCTGAAGTATGCCTCCAGGTGGGTGGACAATTTTCTTCTGCTCTTTCCTATTTGAAGCTTTAAGTTGTCAAATTCATTTACTGAAGAAATAACACATGAATTGGTTGCTCTGAATGTGATCTTTTCATACTTAAATTTGCCTTCTTTTTATAATAATGGAAAATGCTACTAGTTTTATTCTCCGGAGAGAGTCTCTCTGATATAAGCTCGAGTTTTTTTTTTCATTCAGGGAATGTTTCTGCTCAGCAACATAGCAGCTGCGAAGGAGTCTCATAAAGAGGCAGTAATGAGCTACCTTGTTCCCTTCAAGCAGATGGATGCAATCCGCCGTTTATTATCAAGTTCTTGCAGAGTAAACACAATCTGCTGAGAACAGCTGCTGTGTGGTGCATAGTAAATCTAGCACATCCAGACTGTGCGGGCTCACCCGCTCGGGTTGCAAGACTCCAAGATGCTGGGGTTATTTCTCAAATAAAAATGATGATCAGCGATCCCTTCTTAGATTGCAAGGTGCTGTATCTTTTCGAGTATCACATTTGTCTTTAGTTTATAAAATTTTTCTCTACTTCTTTTTCACATACTTTTCATGTGTTGCAGTTTCGAGTTGGGATGGTTCTCAGGCAATGTACGTCTTTTGAGAGCAACTCAACATGAGTTTCAATTTTGGCTTTCGCTGTTCTATAGTAGGGGAACTGCGTTGAATTGGAACCGCATTGCATCACATCGATACATCTTCCCTTGTGAGTCTGGCTCCTCTTTCGGATCCGATGAAGTTTTCATTTTTCTCTTTGAGCGAAAATTTTCAATTAACTTGTTGCGATCCTCTTCTGCAGGAAAAAAAGACATGGGTTTGTGCCTAAAGCACTCCCTTTCTCGAATTATCTAGATCCTGCTACATCAAGAAGTTGTTTGTACTTGATCGAAAAAGCACGGTTATATATTGAACCCTTTCTTCTCTCAATTATTCTGTCAATTTGGTGCTGGTGATGCTGCATTCCTGCGGGTTCCTTTTTGTACTCTATTCCTGTTGTAAATGTATTACTGCAGTAAATATTCATCGTGTGTCTCTCGAGGTTCTCGTTGAAAGAAGTCTGCTCAATCTCTGGACAGCTTGCTGCTGCTCTTCAGCATGTACTCGCTGTTGCTGCTCGATTCACTGTACGTTTCTCACATTCCTATATGTTTATGGACTCTTTGACATCTTGTTCACGAGATCTGTATCCTAAGATTGCAGCCCTAGTTTGGATTGGGATTTTTCTGTAACGATGAGGGACAATCAGAATGTTGCCCAGACTTTTGTTCTTTTCTCCCCGTGTTTTATTCTCCTCAATTTTTAGAAGTCTTTCAACTGCTTGTTAGAAAAATGTGATGATATCAGTGAAATCAAAAAGGTTTTTTTCCTACAAAACCTAGAGTTTCAAGGTTTCCCTTTGGGTTTCATGGACCCAAACTAACACACACCCTCATGAGTTGACGAGCAGTGTTCTCTTGATCCATTTGATCGATTTTGACTTGTTAACAAAATAGAGCTCGAGGGGGGCATATCCACTTCATTCTCTCGTGGAAGGTTGTGGGTTTGAATTTAATTTTGCAAGTCGAGAAACCACCTCTATTTGTCATCAAACAACATCCCTGAATAACGAGAATATGTGGTCCTCGCTCTGTTTCCAAACGTCCCCATCTGGTGGTTTGTCACCCTCACCCTCAAGGGGCTGTTTGCACCTTGCCCTGTTTGGCTGTTGGAAAACAAAAGGAGGAAATGCGTGTGGCCTCACTCGATTAGTTTTTTGTCATTGTCCGAGCTAAAAGCCCAAAATTCTCTCATATAGTTGTAAAAAATTGAGTTGAAAGTCTTTCTCAGTTTTCACAATAAATAAACATAAAGGCAAAAAATACATGTGGTACTCACATGCCAGCGCAAAAAAAAAACAGAGAGGTTTTCACCCACTTTCAGAGCAAACAAACGGGGCCTTTATGAAAACATCAAAGAGGCTGTTTGGATTCAAAAAAGTGGGTGAAAGTGAGGAAATAGATTAAGTATCATTTCTCACATTCGCTGTACATCCCAATACTAGAAAAGAAAAATGAGAAAAACTTTTTTTTCCTTTTTTTTTCCTTTTACACAACCATTTCCTCACTTTCATGATGCTACAGTTACTTTTTGTGCCGTGTAAATCTCATTTGTAATAAATTGTAACTCAAAACAATTAATTATGTGGTAATGTAAATCTCAATTGCATTCTAATTACAGTCTAATTTTTTTCATAATTATTTTTATTTTAATATTATTTTACGGTCAATTTTGTGGTCAATTTTTCCATTCTCACTTCCACATTACTAACTAAACACCGAAAACACAATATACTTTCCAACAACTACCAGCCAATCACTTAAAAAATCACAGATAAGTTCTCATTTTCCGAAATAAAATATTAACCAACTCTCAACCCCTCTCTGTTCTCCCAAAGTCATAATCCAAGTCAAAATAGAAAGCCTGCCTCCCAAAGCTTTCACACATTAAAATAAATGGCAACCCCCCACCTCCACCTTTTTCTCTTTGTTCCATTAATTCAGCAACACACAAAAGTCTCAGCAAAGACAACGATCTGATCTCCAACCCCATGAAGCTTCTTCTCTCCTGACCTCACACCTCACAGCCTCACGCTCTTTTTGACACAAGCCCAACCCCCTTCACATTCCAGCATTGGAAAACAAACATCACAGCCATCATCACATGAAACCAACATAGAGAGAAACAGAGATCAACAACCAAGAGCACAAAAAGCAACACAAAACTTCTCACAGGCATAAAGTTCAGCATGTGTACACAGACACAATGGCTTGCTATTTTTCATGTTAAAACTGCGACGACAACATACATATTTACAGCCGTGAGCTCTACTAACCCACCATCTCCTTCGTCTTCCCCCTACATACATACATCATGCAATAGCTGTGTAGTGTATGTCAAACCCACAAACCTCACCCCGCTTGTTTTTCATTCCCCTACCGACCCAGAGAAACCAAAGAGGAACACGCGGAAAAAGAATATCATCATCACAATCATCCTAAATGAAAAGGCACAACAAAAAAACTCGAAATGAATCCTGTAAACCCCACCATAGTAAAAGGAATTGACCATTCAGATCGCACACACACACACAGACACACACACATCACCGTATTTTCACTTTTTCTTATCTATCGTTCTCGTTCTTTATCTGCAAAGATCCATCCTTCATCAGCTTTAAGCTGAGGCTGTTGAACCTCTCCCGCGAGTACTGCCTTGAAGCCTTTCTCCAATCTGTGCCGGCCTTCATCATTGCTGCAAACTCCTCGTAGCTGATTTTTCCGTCCTGTTATAGACAAAAAGCCAACACATACTTGTCATCATGACATTTTTGAAAGACAAATGCAGGTTTCTTTGCATGTTCTATGTATTGGTTGTTTCTTCATACAAATTCCTAAGAGAGAGTCTGTAAAAGTACTTATTGATAAAGTTAATACAAGGGGAATGAAATGTTGGATTGTTTTGGATGTGTCATGGTAAGTTTTAATGAGAATACTGACCTTGTCTGTGTCTACGTCGCGGATGATTGCATTGACAACTTCCTCATGGTTTGGACCCAAGTCGTCAGCTAAGGATTCCCTCAGCTCATCGATCTCTATATAGCCACTCTTGTTCTGATCAAAGTAAGTGAAGGCTTTGTGCAGGTGTTCGTCATTTCCGATCTTTCTGATGTGAACTGATAGGGCAACAAATTCCCCATAATCCAATGTCCCATTTCCATCAACATCAGCCTGTCATTGAAATGGTAAACTAGCTTCATGAGCTTATTCTTATTCCAGATACAATCATGAGATTCTTATATCATACAAGAGGGAAGAGCAACAAGTGAGCATTGCATTGATGCAGCATGTTGTCAAATGAAACAAGAATGCGCAAGTGATCAATCAAAGACGTAACATAGAAAATACATTCTCTCATTTATTCGAGATCAGAGGCACTTGTACATTGTGGAAGCATAATATGCCAATGCAAAAAGTAAACACAGTCCAGTCATGCATTTGAAGTTAATTAAATGATATATTACATTTCAGTATGTTTGCTTATATTGAAATACTTTCAGGCTGGGATAAAGAGCAGCATGCAGAATACCAAAACAAGCATGGCCAAGAAATACCAAAGCAAGCATGACGCACAAACATTTCAACGCTAAAATGGTTTCAGGCTGGGGTACTTACAGCGTCCATCAAAATCTTAACATCTGCATCTGGAATTTGGTGGCCAAGCTTGTGCAACCCAAATTTCAACTCTTCTAGTGTCAGTTTGCCATTGCTGTTTATGTCCATCTTTGAAAACATATCCTTTATGTCTGCTACTTCCTCGACCGATAAATGTTCAGCAATCACCTGCAACAAGCTCCAAAATTCTAAGCTGTTCTAGCTCACAAGAATGGCGGCGCAGGGCTAATGTGCAAGTCAAAATCTTACCCTAAGAGCTCTCTTCTTCAGTTTGTTCATCACAGAGAATTGTTGGAGTCTAGCTTTCACAGTTTCACCCAGATTAACATTTGGTGCCTTCTTGGCATTCTGCAACCACGGGTGATCTGCAATGAAAGGTATCAGGAATGCTGAGTTATGTGCAGTGGTAACCAACATTGCCAGTAAAGAGCAATTAGATATAATGTTTGTCAAGCATTCACCATGTATTCAATTTCGATATGCAACAAAAGAGGAATAGAGCTGAAGATTACCGAGCACTTCCTGCGCCGTTAATCGCTTCCTGGGATCAGGATCAAGCATCCGCTTCACAAGGTCTTTCGCATTCTCGGAAACTCTAGGCCAGGGATCTCTCTTGAAGTCTAGAACAGAGCGAATAATCGCCTGCGCGACTCCTTGCTCAGTTTCTGCATTCAAACAAGCAAGTAGCAACCAAACTCAGGGCATTCCTTCCATCGAAAGATGCATTGCCATTTACGGACCCCCGAGCTTTCATTGACAAAGAAATTACCTGCCCAAAACGGCGGAACACCGCAAAGCAAGATGTAGAGGATGACTCCGGCGCTCCACACATCGACCTCTGGCCCGTAATTTCGTTTCAGAACCTCTGGCGCCATGTAATAAGGACTGCCAACGATCTCGGTGAATCGTTCGCCTGCAACAAGAACACAGAGATTGAGTCAGCAAGAACGAACTCACGAGATAACAAAAAGAAGATTGATGGTAACTGGAATTGAATCGTACCGGCTTGAAGAACACAGAGAGGCCGAAATCAATGGCCTTGAGGGCGGCGGTCTCCTTCTTGTTGGCGAACAAGAAGTTCTCTGGCTTGAGATCACGATGCATAACCCCGTGCTTGTGGCACATCTGAACCAAAAAAAAAAAAAGGACATTTGTCAGATCTACAAGCGCAAGATTCAATCTTTTTTGGTCTCTGGATCTATCTACAAAAAGCCCTGAAAATTGAAAGTATTTAATCAGTTCCAAGAATGAAGAACCGAGAGCCTCACCTGAACCACCTCGACGATGGTTCTGGTGACGACGGCGGCGGCCCTCTCCGTGTAGTGGCCGCGGGCGACGATCCGATCGAAGAGCTCGCCGCCCTCGCAGAGCTCCATGACGAGGTGCACGGCATTATCGTCCTCGTAGGTGTCCTTGAGGCTGACGATGTTGGGGTGCGGCGGCAGCGAGCGCATGATCTCGACCTCGCGCCGGACGTCCTCGATGTCGACGGCGGTGCGGAGCTTCTTCTTGGAGATGGACTTGCAGGCGAAGTGCTCGCCGGTCTCGCGGTCGGTGCAGAGGTAGGTCACCCCGAACTCGCCCCGGCCGAGCTCGTTGCCGAGCTCGTACCGGCTCTCGATGTCGCTGCCGGTGGGGGTTTTTTAGCACGGTGAGCTTGGGCCCGCCGGCGGGGCCGGGGCCCTTGTTGTACTCGATGGAGAAGGGGTTGGGCTTGTTCTTCCGCCCCTTCCGCTTCGGCGGCCGCTCCGACGGGTCCACCGGCGACGCGCAGCAGTTGCCCATGGCGCAGAAAGATCACAGCTTTAGGGGAAAGATGGGATCTTGGAGCGAAATCGAGGCGAAAGACTGAATCTTGGAGAGAAATTTTTGAGGGGTTTGGATCTGATAGAGGAGAGTTTTTATTTGAGGGGTGGAATTTTAGGTGGAGGTGGGGGGTTCGAAAGGGGAAGAGAAGGGTGAGAGGGTCAAAGCTGGACCCACGCCCTTTTTTCCCCAAGAGATTATTATTATTATTAATAACAATTATATGATTATTGTTCTTAATTATTTATTTTTAACCCCTTTTTGGTGTTCTTCTAATTTTTCTAAGAAATTTGTTGTTGTTTATCTCTCTCTCTCCCTCTCTTTCTTCTTCCTCTCTCTCTTTCTCCTCTCCCACAAGAAAAGAGGGAGGAAAAAGAACAAGAGAAAAAGGAATACGGGAGGAGATGTTGTTTTTCTGTGGGGGATTTAGTTTTATTGCGAGTAAAAATCTAAATAAAACTTTTCTTTCGGAAAATGATTTTTGATTTTTCACATTGATTTTCCTCTTTAGTCTCTTTTGGGTTTGGTTAAATTTGGAAAATGGAAGTATAAATGAGAATAACAGGGACACAAGATTTTAGACTAACGTTGCTAAATATAGTTGTTGACGAGGAAAACTACATAAAACCACATTGAAGATTAGAATGCATAAACTCTCTAGTAGTGTTTTTTCCTTCTGTCACCAATTTGAATTTTGTGGAGTGTTATTTATGCCTCTTTTCACTTTTATATAATTGAAAGGAGAGAAGGTGGGAAGTGATTTATTCTATTTGGAGTTTATTATCTCGGAAGTGTATTTGCCTAACGGTAGTAAAAGTTTGAAATGGTTAGGATATCACGTCAATGGCATAGAATAAATTTTTCTACCCATCTTCTTTTTTTCATTGTATGCTTGATTGTCTTCAATTGCAGAATCAAAATCTGATGTATAGTATATAATAATAAAGAACATCTTTTGATTATTCTTTTGATGTATTTTTTATTAGCTCATCTGAGAGCTAGATTCGCCTCAATTGCTTCTCTCTTACCCATCATTTACTAAAATAATGATATCATTATTACTTAATGTAGCAAAGCTGTCCATCAGGGCCTTGTCAGTAAAGAAGTTTGTTGGGTATACTACAAGTGAGGAAAAAGTGCAAGTGAGAAATGGTGACGAGAAATGTGAAAGTATGAATGAAAAATTGAAATTTGTGCAAGTAAATTTGACAGTATTTGATTGTAATGTGAAGGTGTAAGTGAGAAAGTATATTATTTTTACATTGTATGTTTAGTTTTGTGACAGTGTAAGTGAAAAAGTTAATCACAAAATTAATTGTTTGATGATTTAAATAATACCAATATTATTAAATTAAATCTGCTATAAAAAATTAAAACGTATAACAAAATGCCAAATAAATATTAAATAGTAATAAACATATTAAACTAATAATAAAAGTAATACTATTAAATTATTAAATTAATAAAAATTAAATTGCTAAAATAATAATAAACTAAATAAAATAATTAAATATTAGATATTAAAATATTTTGGAAAAAATAATAATTTTAAATTATAAATATTTAAAATATTGAAATACTAAATATTATAATATTATTTAAAACATAAATAACAAAATATTAAATATTAAATATTAAAATAATCTATAAGGGGATTTCGCTACAGCCTCCTATGTCAAATCATAATTAGAAAAAACTCAGCTTCATAATTTTATATGCTTAGCCAATTTTTTTTAAACCAACTAGGTGCGCTCACGCGTCAAAACGCTTAAGCACCAGCGGCGAAAGACGTAAATGCCTCGCAGTAATCATCTCGAAAAAAGCGAACCGTTTTGAAATGCAGACTGTTTGTACTCTATTTCTAAGGACTGTGAACTTAATTGCAGTCATCATAAAAATATTCTATTTCTGAGGAGGAGTGTGTGATCATGATCACAGTCCTCACAAAAATGTCATATTCTGAGTTTTTATAAGATTACGATTATGATCATAGTTCTCTCAAAAAATACCTTATTTTTTAGTTTTTATAACACAACGATCATGATCGCAGTCCTCATTATTAAGACATATTATGAGTCTGATCGTAATTCTTACAAAAAGACTTTTTTTTTAGTCTTTATTAGGACTGCGATCATGATCACAGTCTCACAAAAAACACAATTTTTAGTCTATATTGAGACTATGACAATGATCACAGTCCTTACAAAAATATCCTAATTTTCAATTAATAAAAAGACTATGAGCATAATCGTTATCTTCTAATAGAGGACTAATCACATTCCTTTATTAGAAGACTGCGATTATGATCGCAATTATTTATTAGAAGACTGCGACTATGATCGCGTCGCGGTCCTCACATATGACTGCGATCATGAGTCACAATCCTCATATCAGTATCGTCATCATCAGCAGATCTCCGTTTACTGTCATAGAATAATTTTTAATTTTTTCCAGATCTAAACACCACATAGTTCACAAACTCAAATAAAACTCATCACGAGCATGAGCAACAAGATCAACAAAAGGTCGATCCCAAAAAACAATTGGATCCGAGGGGCTCCACTCCCTGAGACCCTAGAGAGGGGCTCCCCGCCCCCCTTCAACCCCCACGGCGACCTGACCACGTAGGTCGACCCACTGCGTTGTGATCAGGGTTGAGGGGAGAGCAACATTGATAGTGATGAGTAAGGATAAAAGAGGTAATGAAAATATATAAAAAGTGGTGGTTGAGAAGAATCAATTTATACTGACTTCAATGAGGTTGTAGTGAATAAAATTAAGAAGTTGAGTTTTTTTTTCTAATTATGAAGTAAAATAGGTGGCTGTAGCGAAAATTTTATAATCTATAACAATATTTAAAATTAAATTAATTTTAAAAAATATTAATCACAATATTAAATATTAATATTTTAATATCAAATATTTAAATTCTATTGTAGTAGGAAAATGGGGATGTAAAAGTGGAAAATGAGATTAAGAAAAAGGCAAGTGAGATGCAAATCCCTAATGCAAGTGAGATGCAAATCTCACTTGTACTTTTATCGTTAAAACAAAAAAATGAGAAATGAGTTTTTCCACTTACATTTTTTTCTCAAACAAAAATGCCGAAAGTTGAAACCTTTTGTGATCCAACTTTGCCAGTTACATGATATAGGGCGTGTTTGTTTCGCCGTAAAACGTCGCAAAACGCAAGTCGTAAAACTTCTTTTCGATTTTTCGTTGTTTATTTCGCTGAAAAACAAGTTGCAAAATGCAACTCTTCTTTTCCCATTTGCAGTTGCTACAGTTAAATTTGTGGTCATGTAAATATCACTTTTACACTCATATTTTTCCACTTACAGTTGCTACAGTTAATTTTGTGGTCATGCATCTCTCACTTGTAGTACACTTACAGTTCAAAACAGTTACTTGATAATCAATATATAATTTAATATTATTAAATATTTAATATTTTAAATAGTGTTCAATTTCTTATTTAATTATTTAATTATTTTATATTTTTAATCTTTAATTTTTTTATTGTTTTTAATATTGTTTTAATATTTAATATTTTATTATTTAATTTACTATTTTTATTTACTATTTTATTTAATACTTTATTATTTTATTAATACTTATTCCATTTTTTATTATTTTATTTAGAGTTAATATTTTATTAATATAACAATATTATACTTTAATATAAAATTATTATATATTTAATTATTTATTTTTAATATAAAATACTTTATTAATATCATAATATATTTTATTATTATATTAATATTTTATTATGTTAATATTGTAATAATAATTCAGTATAATAATACTATAATGATAATTTATTATTAAATTATAATTATATTTTACTTTGTTAATTTATATTTCTGTAATATTACAATAATATTATAATAAAATTTATATTATAATAATTTTCAAGTATTTTTAATATTATAATATTATAACTATATTTTATTATTTTTGTAAGATTTTTTATATTATAATAAAATTTATATTATAATAATTTTCAAGTATTTTTAATATTATAATATTATAAGTATATTTTATTATTTTTGTAAGATTTTTAATATTTATATTTTATTAGTATTCTTAAAATTTTATTAATGTTCTTTAGATTTTCTTAAAATTTTATATTATTTATTTAGTTAATATTTTAATAATATTTTACTATTTATACTAATATTTTATTAATATTATTGTTATAAATAAAATATTAAGATTTTAATTTTTTATCTCAAATTTATTAATACAATTTAATTTGCAATAGTAGATTTAATTTAATAATATTTATAATATTTAAATCACTGCTACAGTTAATTTTGTGGTCAACTTTTCCACTTACAATTTTACATTACCAACCAAACACCGTAAAACACAATATACTTTACCATTTACACTTTCACTTTATCAACCAAACACCGTAAAACACAATATATTTTTCCATTTACACTTCACTTTATCAACCAAACACCGTAAACACAATATATTTTCTCTGCTACAGTTCACTTTTTCCATTCTCATTTTACGACTTACGACTTGCAACGTTTTGCAACGAAACAAACAGGCCCATAGTCTATCACTTTATTCTCTTAAAATTTTGTTCTCAAACTTGAATTGCACTTCCTTCATTTTTGCTAACCAGAGAAAATTTTGGGTAAGTTTTCTTGTTTTATTTTAACTATATTTATGGGTTGAAAATCCTATATCCGTAACTTATAACACAAGAACAAAAAATTAATAAGAAAAAGATTTCTGGAATGAATTTTGAATTGAATCCACTTCAACTATTTTGGACAAAAATTGCAACCTTCAGTCCAAAATAACAAGAGTGCAAAGAAACTAAACAAAAACAAAGAAAAAAAAAAGGTAGAGTATGAGTTCAAGAACTAAGAAACAAAGCATCCCTTTCCCAAGATTCACAAGAATCTAATCCTTGAACTGGTCTTTTATTTGACCAAGCAAACATCTCTCCAAATAAAGGATGATATTTTTATTAACATTTTGGTTAACAATGGATTCATTCAGTGAGAAGCCATTGACTTTGTTTTGTTGCATTGTTTAATTGTGGGGCATCTCTCAAAGTCAAGGGGCCAAACCAATCTTAATAATAATATAAATATTGTTAATTATTATTAATTATTATTAGAGAGATATAATTGAAGTTAGGAGACAGTTTGATTATTGGCTGGCTTCTAGAGACAGGGTCCTGGGCAAGCAAGAAGAAGGAATGTAGTCAATTTATGTGACACTAGAAATTGACACAAACAAACTGATGACCAAATTGCATGTTGAAATTTGAGGGTGAGAGGACCATTTTGAGCAAAGAAATTCTAATGTGGAGATTTGGGAAACAAGGGGAGGTCTTCTTTCTATTCTCTCTCTTTTTTTTCACACTAAGAGGAGGGATGATGTGCATTTAGATAATGATGGTCAGTGTTTGAAATCTTTTTTTAAAAAAAAAATTTACACTAAGAAGGCGTAAAAATAGACGGTCGAAATAGTGAGTTGGTTAGTTTAACGGTGTAGAATAATTAAAATCTAACAAAAAATTGTGTAAGAATTTTTTACGTGTTTATATCATGATGAAATAATCGGATCGGGAATTTGTATGCCTAAAGACGTAGATTTAAATAATATGTCATTTTGCACCTACTTGATGGATAGGTAAAAATATATGATTTTTAATTTTTAGTTTCTTAAAATAATGTAGATCAACTTCAACGGAGTGCATCTTGCATTTAGACATAGTAGAGTTGTATTTGAGTCGGAAAGATTCGACCTCAAATTCTATCGGAATGACAGAAGTCTATACCTAGGCTTAAATACTCGTTTGCGACATAAAAACATATATAGGATGAAGGATACACTAAAGCAAATAAGTTTAAATTTGAAGTTTATTTCTATTAAAAATTTATGAAACCCAAATTAGTACTTGGTGGAATAATTTGAGAAAATTCTTATTTTTATGTAATTCCCACTAGACTTGAAGAGTTTTAAACTAGTATTTGCTTTTATAAATAGAGTATTCCTATTTGTAAAATTAATTCGAAACCTATCAACAAAAAGAAAATCTCCTAAAGGAAATATCCTAAATCTTGGAAATAAAAATGCCAGTTTCTCTTGACAAAATGCCAAAAAATCCTAGTGAAAAATTCAAAATCTTTAAACTGATAAACATTGAGTTTTGTATTTTTTTTGAGAGAGATGTGAGCAAGAAAGTGCTTAGAAAAATAAATCATCAAGTGTCACCATAAAAACCTAACTTCAGCATATTTTTTCTATTTTTCTATCCATTATCAAGTGAATTAACAATGAGCTTTATATTAATCCAATCTATTATAATTCATGGGGCATAAACTTAGCCAAAGAAATGTCAGAGAGCCTGCGTCAAAATGTGTTTGATATTACTTTTGCCTTTTGTTTACAGGAAAAGTAATTGTAGAAAACCCTAATGTACCATCAGATTCAGTAAAATAAAAAAAAATAGTATTATTGTAAGATTTGATAATAACTTCTCTCGTTTCATTGGATTTAGTGAAGAGCACACTCGTATACTAGCTAAAATATGACAAAAAAATCGGTATCTATTATCTTAGAAATGACAAAATTTGTAAAATATTACAATAATATCAGAGAGCTTTCTACTAAATTTGATAGCTTCTGACGGTTTTCCACTCATTTTAATAATCTAAGACAGTTTTTTTTTTTTCACAAAACAGTTATAGTATAAAGGGTTTTCTATAATTTACCTTATAGATAATATCATGAGTAAATTGTAGAAACCCCTTTGAAGTAAGCAATTCTCATGTATTTTCAAATTCAGTAGTAAAAAATACCTTTGTACTATTGTAAAAGTTTGAATTTCCCATCTAGGGGTGGCCAACGGGACGAATCGGGTTGATTCGTCCCGTCTGGCAAACGAATTGTGGACGAGACGGGTTGGACCCGTCTCGTCACGGGTTAAACGGGACGGGTTCAAATCCCGGGACCCGATTCGTTACCGGATTCGGCGAGACGGGTTAGACCCGTCTCGCCTATTTTTTTTTTTTTAATTCGTTAATTCATAAATTTTAAATTTTAAAGTTAAAAAGAAAAAATAGGAAAAAATAGGAAAAAATAGGGAAAAAAGAGGAAAAAATTTTAAAAAATTTTCTAAAATTATAAAAAAAAAATAGAATTGATTTTCACTAATTACAAGTTTTTTTGTAAGGCAAAATGGCAAATTATTTTATTAATATGAAAAAATTATATACATTGCTCATCACATATACAATGTACATAAAACTCATCTCGTATACATAACAACGTGGCACCCTCGTTTTTCACCCCAACGGCTCAGTTTTGAGCTGTTGAGGGTTTAAAATAAAAAAAATTTTAATATAGGGGGCGTATAATAATTTTCCCCTCTAACGTTCTTAAAAATTATTGGACTAAAAAAAAAAAAATTAAGAAGGGGGGGTCGGGGAAATTTTTCCCGACCCGACTCGTCCCGTGATTCGTCACGGGACGAATTGGATTCGTCCCGTGACCACGGGACGGGTCAACCCGTTTCGACCCGCCCTTAACGGGGCGGGTACGGGTTGACCCGCCAACCCGTCTGTGCGACTCCGACGAGTCGCACAGTACGGGTCGGGGCGGGTCGACGCGGGTCGACCCGCCCCGGCGGCCACCCCTATTCCCATCGAAGATTTTTTTTTTTATCATACTTTAGTTAGTATACGTGCGTGTTTGTCACTCAACTCAAATTGACAAATCTAACAATGGTACAAACTATTCCTCCACTGAATTTGATACTACAAAAGTGATTTTTTTTCATTAAAATCATGAAAGCGCATGAGAGTTTTCTGCAATTTACCCATAATATTATTCTCAGAAAGTTATTGTTCACAAAGCTTTTTGCTGTTCAGACTCAAAATACTAGCTGACCAACACACACGAGACTCTCATTATTAGATGAAACTATTTTGCGTGCAAAAGAGGCTAAATCTCCTCCAAAACTGATGGGATCACATTGCGCACACACTGCTCAAAACTTGCACTTTTTGTGTTCACGTATAACTTTTTACAACTTTTTGTTGATGCGTGTTTCTTCCAGGCTTTTTCAAAGTTGAGTGAATGCATTGGGGGCAAGAAAAGCTCCATCCTTTGCTCCTACACATCATCATCATCATCAAATCTCATGCTCACTCGTCTCTTTGATGTTGGTTTTTGTTGTTGACTCTTTGTTACACGCAAAAGCAAGCAGACTCTCTTTGCCCACAACCAGAACCAGCAATTCCTAACCTCATTTCACCAACCTTTCGGTCAGGGATTACATCGCTTTTCTTCAGCCTGTGATTCGTAAGCCTTCTTCCGAATCGAGGAAAATGTGTGGAGTTTCTTTTTTACTTACGCTTTCTAGAGTTAAGAAAAATCTAATTTGACGAATATCTGTGAAGTGCATCTAAGGCTAATTTTCAGGTTTAGGTGATCACATGTTATGAAACCATGGGCATCAGTTTGAAATATTGGAGTCAAGTGATTTAATTGCAGAAGTTTAAATCAAGAAAACTTGACTGTGAAGTCAAGACATCAAACAGGCATGCTTGTGTACAAACCTGGATGCATATACATATGATTCATGCTTTTTGTAGAAGTTGATTAGTCTTGAATACAGTATACGTATACATCGTATAGATATAAATTTGGGAAAGAAACAAATGGAAGTGTATGGAAATTATTGTAGAAGGTTGGCAACTGTTCCTTCTTCAAATCTTTGCTCCCATAGGATCCTTACATGGACTAATTAAGCCCAAGAAAATATCTTTAAGAAAGTTAAGCATCATTAGATTTTGATGGTCATAATTTGGGCATCATCTACATACAGTTAACACTTAGTTAATAATTAATCTCTGTTGTTATGTTTGTTAGGTTGTAAGCAGTCTGGCTCACTCACATACTCTCAGTTCCCTGTTGCCCTCCCAAAAGGCACTCAAAATAATTTCTTGTTTTTTCTAGACAAAACAATGAGACAAACACTGATAGCCAAGGTAATTTAAGATCACATGCCATACTAGATCAAAATGCATGCATGTGTCATGCACTTTAAATTTGCCTTTATAGTGAGGAAGCTTGTCCTACAAATGGTACAAATATCTTCATCATGCTTTTATTACTTGTCTAATGTTGGAAGAGAGAGAAATCTCTCTCTCTCTCTCTCTCTCTCTCTCTCTCTCACACACACACACACACACACACACAAAATTCTTGAGATTCTAATTTGACTGATTTCTTTTAATAGATTGGAGTCTAATTTGATGGTCAATTTTTCATTTATATTGTTATTTAAATTTTATTTGAAACAATCTCAATCATTATTCTCTTATTACAATAATAGAGAGATACTATTTGTGGAAAACGAGAGATAATTAAATATCACCAATGGGGCCTGACTCATTGGTAAAAGGCTCTCAGGTTCAAGTATGGCTATGTCGTAATGTTCAAATAAGAAAAAGAGAGTTAAATATCTAAGATTACGCGATGATTGAAATGAGTAAAATTAAATTTAGATTTAGATAGATCACAACATACCTGGTCAGAATAGATTTCCTTAGGAATTCTAAATGTAGAATGATTAGATTTGATATATTTCAAAAAAATATAAAATATATCTTAACAGTGACAAATAAGGTGGGAGAAGGCAAATAACCTTTGTTCTTTGCTATATTAAATGACTTTGGTCAATATAAATCTACATGCCTTTTTGGTTTTTCAAAGAAAAAGGGTAAAAGTAAAAGCAACTAGAATAAAGTGACCTAATTGCTAATTAGATCAGATCACTAATAATAAGCATATTATACTTGTATCAGGTCATCATTAGGTTTTTGTTGGATGAATGATTGTTTGCAGCTACTGGATTCAGAGAATATATGTTCAATTGCATGTATCTGTAAAGTTTTTTGTACAAGGAATGAAGACATCATTACACAAGATGAACAAAAAACCCTTGTTAACCAAGAAAGAGACTAGGGGGAGGAAATCAAGCCAGATTTTATTATTCAACAACCATGAAAACATCACAAAGATCAGTTCATCAGAACATAAGAGAAATTGGATCTGTTGGCTCAACTCTCTCATTTCATGACTTGAAACAATCATCATGCACATAATCCTTCAGCTGGACCCTGAATTTTGCAACCAGCAAATGTTTTCCTTCTTTATTTGATACGAAAAGGAATCTACAGCATACAAACAGAGGTGAAATGAAAGTATTTTATGGTTCAATACTCAAACATACTCTTCCTTATCCATGAAAATTGCACTCACTACAGATTAAAATGAGATGGCATACAGCAGCTCCATTTTGGCCGTCAACGTGTTAACGGATGGAGCCTTTCTGCTGGGTGGCAACAAAACTGGGACAAATCGATCACTCATTCGCTTTTGCCATTTTGCTGGGACGCAACATAGTTGCGTACGACCTCCATGGCCAACTGGTGAGCAGTCTTGTTCTGGAGACGAGCAAGCTCCTCCACAGCTTCGTATGTGTGCTTGTCTGCGAAAAGCTTGAGATTGTAGCGTGATGGCATCTCTATCAGACCGTCCCACTTCTCTACCATCTCCTGCAGCTTATCAAAGCCCTGTACAACAAAATTTTCATAAGTAATATTCCAGAAAATTGAATTAGTAAAATACTACCTAAATGGCATTTTAACAAAAGGGCTGTACTCAGAAGTGTTCATCAATCTCGGTTGGGAATACCAGGTAGCGAAGCAGCAAATATGGAAACATAAATACTATATATAAGATTGCATCTCATACTAAAACTCTATGGCACTTAATGTGCGCATTTGCATTTATGATTAATTGAAGATTATATTTGGACAATTTAACTAAACTGTGAACCACTTAAAAGTGCTGACCCAAGCTCTATTTATTGCAATAGACAATGACAGAGAAAAGCTTTTGGATTAGCAGTTATCTGCATGCAGATGTGAATGGCCATAAACTTGATATCTTTCTTACTCCAGCAAGTTATGGTCTATTAGAATAAAATGTCCATGCCATAACAAACTTGTAAAACACATGATGAGTGCAGAAATTGTATAATACTCACTGTTCGGTTTGTGAACTGTCCAAATGATTCGCCCTGTTGACGTTTTCTTTTCCAATTGTAGAAAAGTGGTTCCAGAACCTTCTCTAGATCTTGGATCTTCACCTTATTCATAAAGCACTTTGCTAGTGTAGTCTGGTTAGGTGTTCCCCCAGCCAAATCTGTTTACACAAAAAACAATAAACAAAATGCATAAGCTTTGATGTAATATTTTACTTTTTGCCAAGGTTACATCTCTTCAGGCAATTACATCATACGTTAATTATGGAGTTTCAGCACCATCCAATATACCCAGTATTACTCCAAAATAGTCAGTAGCATGCGTTCACATCTAGAGAAGAGCATAATATAATCAATATCTTTTCCAAAAGTGATGTGCCTCAAATACCTGATAGCTGTTTGGACCATCCCCAACAAATCCCAGCTCAGCCATGTATGGTCTGGCACAGCCATTAGGGCAACCAGTTACCCTTATCACCAAAGATTCATTGTACTTGATGCCTACCTGAAATAATTACGGTTCTCAATTGTTGTAAAAAAACCGTTTCTTTTTTTATAGCACTGTTGAAGTAGTTACCTTATCTAAAACAGCTCGAACCCGTTTGAGCATATCAGGTATACCTCTCTCAGCTTCTGTAATTGCTAGAGGACAGAGCGGTAGAGCAGGACAGGCCATTGCCGTAAGATTGAGAGGATCAACGTATCTAGGTTGCTGTAAAATGTTGCAAAACTAATTGTCACTGACTGCGAAAATGCTATATGATTTACTCTCAAACATAATGTATACAGACAGAATCAAGAGGTCAATCAACTTAGTGAATCAGAAGAACTTTGAATACGGTATTCTATTGGCCTCCAGATGACTCAGAATTAACTTTCCACATTTTTCTAGAAGGTTAAATAAGTGTAGATTCAAATAAATCGTATAAAAAAGAGAAGTGACCAAGTTTTACCAGAAGACCGGCTTGAGCAAGAGCCGTGGTGATGGGTCGTCTCCAGGATCGGCGAATATCACACAAGATTATGTTCTGGTTTGGAGTAATACGCACACTCAGGTTATACTTCTCAATTATTTCCCTCAAAGTTTTCTTCATTTTACCACCAATACGACCATTATCAACATGCAGACCACAAAACAATGTGCCACTTTCCTGCAAGAAAAATGATAAAACATAATTAATACAGAAGAAATTTGAGAAGTACATTCCACTACGTATATGTGAAGGAACAATTTCAATATATCTTGAACAAATTAAGAACATTTAAAGAGGGACATTATGAATAGAATATTAATGTGTGTACTAGCACTTGTATATCCTAACCAACAAGAGCTTGCTGTAATGACAAAGGGAAGTTAGGGGGGTGCAAAGTGCGAATCCTGCATCCAGATACACCTACTTCTGACAAAACGAAATTATCTTAATAAAAGAATTTCAGTGTAACCTGCTCATGCCAACCAAGATAGCTCTTGAACTCCCATTCTGGTAACTCTTGGAAGGCCTCAAATTTCTTTCCATAATACTGCTCAACAACACTGCGAAACTTATTGATTCCCCATTCACTGATCAAGTACTTCATTCGGCTGTATTTCCTGTCATCCCTTCTCCCATTATCTCTCTGTGTGGCAACAATTGCTTTAATAGCATACAATATATCTTCTTTGGGTACATAACCCAGTGGCTCACCCAAACGAGGGAAGGTGGTTTCCACCCTGTGTGTTCTTCCCATGCCACCACCCACCTGAAATTGAAAAGTATTGTCAGGCTGAGAATTAAGATATGCATGCTGAAAAACAAAGATCAAAAAGAAATTCTCTTACATAAATATTGAAGCCCTGAGGCTCTCCATCACTACCGGAAACTACAACAACACCAATGTCATTAGTCAAAATATCAACAGAGTTGTCTGTAGGCACAGTCACTGCATTTTGAACTTCCGAGGTAAGAACTGAGTGCCATAAATTGGCTCTGGGGAATCAGGAAAATTCGTTCCATGGGAATTGTCGTTACGAGCCTTCACTACTTCAGGCGGCTCTGCGGACATGATTTTCTCGCCATCTACCCACAAATCATAATACGCACCAGATTGAGGTGTAAGAAGGGATGCGATATTCTCTGCAGTCTCCTGAGCAAAAACATAATCCTTTTTAGAATATGGCGCAGCAGGGGCAAGAACGTTCCTATTTAGATCACCACATGCACCAAGAGTTGAACCCATGTTTCGGATAATAGTACTCATCACAGTTTTAAGGTTCTTTTTTAGGACACCATGTAGCTGAAATGTTTGCCTAGTGGTTAAGCGGAGAGTACCAATGCCAAACTCATCAGCTAGATCATCCATAGCCAGGTAGAGCTTGTTTGGTACTTTTCCACATGGATTCTTCGTTCGAAGCATAAACGAATAAGACCTTGTACCACGTTCCTCTCTGTTGTACTGCTGATAACTCCCGTGAAACTTTATCAGTTGGGTGGCAGTCTCATTTATATTTGGTGCCTCTGTTGTCAACTCCTCATTCAGAGGAAATCTAAGAAAGTTGCTTTGCTCTTTAATCAATTCAACCTTGCTTCTTTTAACTTCAGGCTGCAAAGAGGAAGGGGAAAAAGGAAAACAGAAAAGATAAAGGTTAGTGAGCCAGTAACAAGTGGTCACTTCATTTGAATCCTGCAGAAGAAATAATATGTTTCTGACGAATAAAGTGGCATTTGTCTGCAATTAACAGTTTCAAGAAATTACAATTTTCAAATGAATGCATACAGAAGGTAATATTCCACAAAACCTCGACCGGGACAAGGTCAAAAGAATTGTCAACTGATAAACTTCCAATATGAATTTTCTCATTCTTTGGCATTATGCAAAACAAAAAAGGAAACAGCTTAGATCATTTTTTAAGTAGAAATAAAATCAGGCAAATATCTAGCAAATTGCTAATTGGATTAAGCAACTTTAGTTTAAATACCTTATTTAAGCAACTGGGGGAAGCAGCCTTCACTCACTGGCAAGTTCCAATTATGAGCTTGATTATATCTCAGATATGTTGTGAAGAGGTCAAGGAATATTCTTCTATAAACAAACTTATGATTCTGGGGTTATCTTGTCTTTTGGGTCCATTTCTGTACTGGTGTTGGATTCATACTCCTGCTAGTTTTATGGCCTTATTTTCTGGTTCTTTCATTCGACTTGTTTTATGGCAGGAGGATGCCTTTTTAGAGGTTGATGTTATCCTACGCTCTTGAATTCATTAATTTATCTTAATGAAACATGGGAATTATTCTCCCATAATTTCATCAAAACCCAAAAATTAAAGTCACATTTTCTGGTGGTATCTTGCCTCTCCAACTCACGCTCATAAAATGGACAGTTGGTAACCTAGAGGGTCAAACTCCTCCTAGAATAAGGCAGCATTGCACCACAGTTCTCAAAGGCCACATCAATCAATTTAAAATGATGTAAACTCAACTTATCGATCCATAGACACAGTGGGAAACCTAACTCTCAATGAATAGGTTTTTCATGGAAACATTAATAATACAACGACACTGATGTCATGGGAATGAAGTTGCAAGAGTACCACTATAAAAGATTTTATCTGAGAAAAGGTTGGTTAGTCTAGTTTGGGTTCTGGAATCTGCACCCTCAAATATGTGTCAAATTCATACTTTGAATTGGATGATTGTGGGGAGTTTAGAATATCTGCAAAATCTCAAGTTGAAATCATATTTAATATACCAGAACCTCACACTCTCTGATGATGCAAAAGAGACTATCTATTTAACCTATCTTAACAAAAGTAAAAAGGGAACGACTAACAGATGGTGAAACTTCCACCCTTCGCCTTGCAGGGGAGGTGAAAGCTAAGGACACAGCTGAAGAACCTTAACATCGTAATTTCAATCCTAACAAATTGTTAGGATTTTGCTTTGTTTTTCAAAAGGAGATGATGATCCAAGAAAATCTAATTGAGTTGGAAAAGACGATGGCTTGAAGTAGAAGAAGCAAATAAAGGTGAAGTAGTTTTCTTTTCAGGCGATTGCGAGTTTTCTTTTCAGGAGGAGTATGAATATGATTCAATGCCTATTCAATAAAGATTTGTTTCCGAAAATTAAAGGCTCTAGAATCCTTCTAGATCAAGGAGATCAACTCCTAATAGAATTGATCAAGATTCTTCAAACATCCAATGGCCAAAATCATCTCATAGTTTAAATAAGAGTTGTATTATAAAATCTTATAAATAAAGGTTATAACCCAGCATTGTAAATTGGAGCAGAAAAGGAGAAAAAAGATGTGGTGAACAACAATGTAAGGCCCTAAAAAGCCAAAAAGGTCCTAAAAAGCCAAGAAAGATAGGAACAAGGTGAAGGTGCATAGAGAGAATGTATACTCTTGTAATCTAAGCGTAGATTCAAGGGGAAAGCGAATACTCTTGTGTCATTAAGAGGAAGGTTAGATCTCTTCAAGTTTATTAATAAAGCTCTCTCGAGTTCTCTCCCCGTGAACGTAAGTCAAGTTTGGGCAGAACCACGTTAAATTATGTGTTCTTCTTCTTGTATCTTTTAATATTCATTGTGTGCTCGAGGTAATCGATCTCATGACGTCTTAAGATCGTCGGTAGGGATCTCTGTATCTCCCAACTATTGGTATCATAGTAAGTACAGTATCCCGGGTTATGTATGCAACAATTGGTATCTGAGTATATCAATTTCGTCACAACAAATGGTATCAGAGCTAATGGTGTTCCTTCAAAACTCGAGTGCTCTAGATGAAGAAGATGTCAAGTCGACGGAGTTCGGCGAGGCATCAAGATGAAGACGATAACAAGAAAGTTTAGATTTGTTCTAAGGTAAAAAGTGATGACTTTTGGAGTATATTGATCAAGGTGGAGTCATCAAGGCTCAATAATGCTCAGATCTGAACACAGTAGACGCAGCGGCGATGATCGGATCATCGCCAATGGTGGACGACAAGAAGAGCTTGACGAACTCATGGAGACATCACACAAGGCATCCCATGGAGACTCGCTGCAGCAGAAAATCAAAGAAAATCAGCGGAGGGTGATGAAGACGATCAATGGACGAGATTGATTGAAAGGTAGATCGTGCAATCGAAGTCGGATTCAGACGATCAAGGTGTCAAACCCTATATTTTTCAGTGTTCTGAATGCAATGGTAGGTGCAGATCGAGGAGATTCTAATGTCTGATGCAGGTTCTGTACATATCAGTTAAAGAAATCAATGGAGATCACAGTCAAAGTTACGATGAGCTAGTCGTGACACGGTGAGATTATTACACGCATTGGTGAATCTAACAAGTTTGAAGATCATCAATAGCATGGCAATAGATCTGGCAAACATCAATCCAGTGGTGGATGACAACCCTGATTAATGGAAGAAAGACCATGACAGTGTGTAGCAGGAAGGTCTGGTAAGACCATGGCAGTTATGTGAAGACAGAGAGTCAAAGGTGAAAACATCGATGGAAGATGGACCATCACCAAGTGATCGGTGGACGACCATAGCACGACAAGCCCTTGACAATGTTCGTATCAAGTTGGTAAGACCATAACAGTATCATAGGTGGATTGCCTCAAGACCGACAGGACCCCATGACTGAGAACGCGTCACAAAACGGAATTGGCTGGTGGTGGCAGTGATGCAATGCAAGCAAGAGAGAGACTTAGTCGGGGATTTTCAATGAAAAGCTTGAAGGGAGCTCACTTCGAGGTGGAGCTTCAAGGAAAACTGCAACGAGTCTAAGAATTGCAAGACGACTACAGAAAGAGTGCATTCAAGCGAGGCCCGAGATGGCTCAAGGCATGGCGTTGAATCCGCCAAAGGCCCAGGGGAGAGGGGGCAAGATTTTAGGCTTCACGATATGGTTACAACCAAGAAAAGAATTAAGATAGTAATCTAAAATCTCAAATTGTTTTGCTAAAGGCTTGAAAAGCAAGTCAAGATGAAGATTGTTAAGATTTTGTCTTTTAAGAGGAGATGATGGTCCAAGAAAATTCAATTGAGCTGGAGAAGACGATGGCTTGAAGCAGAAGAAGCAAATCAAGGTGAAACAGTTTCCTTTTCAGGCGACTGCGAGTTTCCTTTTCAGAAGGAGTATGAATATGATTCAATTCCTATTCAATAAAGATTTGTTTCTAAAGATTAAAAGGTCTAGAATCCTTCTAGATCCAGGAGATCAACTCCTAATATGATTGATCAAGATTCTTCAAACATCCAATGACCAAAATCATCTTATAGTCCAAATAGGAGTTGTATTGTAAAATTCTATAAATAAAGGTTGTAACCCAACATTATAAATTGGAGCAGAAGAGAAAATAAAGTTGTGGTGAATAACAATGTAAGGCCCTAAAAAGTCAAGAATGCTCTAAAAAGTTAAGAAAGAGAGGAGTAAGGTGAAGATGCATAGAGAGAAGATATACTCTTGTAATTTAGGCATAGATTCAAGAGAAAAGCGAATACTCTTGTGTCATCAAGAGAAAGGTTAGATCTCTTTGTACCAAGTTTATTAATACAGCTCTCTCAAGTTCTCTTCCCGTGGATGTAGGCTAAGTTTGAGCCGAATCACGTTAAATTGCGTGTTCTTCTTCTTGTATCTTTTAATATTCATCTTATGTGCTCGAGGTAATCGATCTCATAGCGTACTTGAGGTCGTCAGTGGGGATCCCCATATCTCCCAACTATTGGTCTTATAGTAAGTATGGTATCCCGGTTATGCACACAACAATTGGTATCAGAGTATATCAATTTCGTCACAACACAAATAAAAATGAAACAAAGCAACTCAGACCTTTGAACAGAAACAATAACTTGCATACGTTCATGACCACATGGAATACCACAAATGAAGTAGGCAAGCATGCTGCATGATGGAAAGACTTAGTATATGATTGAGGAGAGTTACATCAGGGGAAACAAGCTAAACACCAAATAAATCTCCAACAAATGTAAAAGTTCCATGTAAATGTGATTATCAATTGACGCTAACACATTCAATGGACATGTTTATTACAACCCTAAACTGAATATAGCATTACAACCAAACGTATTTGGTTGATGACATAAGAGCCAACCTGCATATGATGAGAAAAGTGCATTGCAATGAGAATGGGGATATGTGTATAAATAAGCTTCAGCTCAGGAAAATCCCCTGCCCTTCATTGTGTCTCCAGACTTTGAAGTTAAGAACAAAGAATAAGGGACCGTTACTAGTGGATCATCATATCTGACCAGGTGATTTGACAAAAAAAAGTAAGGAAGAAGGAAAGGAAGGAAGAAAAAGGGGGAAAAGAAAGGGAAAAACTAGGCGGTAGAATATTCCTTATACCAAATAGAGATTTATGCTAAACAAATAGTTCATCTTGGGTTATGCATCATTTGAATCCAAAATCTTGCTCTGCTAAGATTTAATTGGTACAGCCCACAGGTACCACATGTTTTAACTTCAAAGTTCTCAAACAAAGAGAAAAGAGAGGAAAGAAAAGAAAAGAAAAGGGAGAAAAAGGTGACACTAATCTTGACCCCAATAACAAATAATTATGATCAATAGGTACCAAACAAGTGATCAAGATAAGCAAGCCAAGAGAATGTACAAAGGTGGGCTCTGTACTAGTTTAGCTCATTCCATAATTCCAAGGTTAAGCCTAAAGCTTTATCCAATCCCAGAAAAAATACCCTACAATGATATAGTAATCTGATTCCAAAAGAATGCTTACTGCCTTTGGCCAGTGCACAATACTAAGAGTAGTCCAACATAATGATTTAAGTTTAACTCACTCAAACACACTCAGAAATTTGTATAAGACCAGAGATACCAGAGATACCCCCTGAAAGATATTAACATCCAGACGCGAAAATGACACCACAAAAACACATCAACACAGGAAACAATAAAATAGTATTTTAAGACACCAAGAACACGATAACAAACGGTATACATTAAATATAAATTTATCACATTCCACACAACACATGAGAACATTTGTTGTGAATATATTAGTGACCATCTAAGATGAAAATTATTTTCTATGCAATTAAATGAATTATAAGAACAAACTGTTTTATCGCTTATCTTTTTCATCCTCCTGTACGGAAACTAATAAATCTTATATTTCGTTCCAAAGTATGAACTAAGTATATTTTCTCAAGAATTTCTTTAAAATTATTATTTGATTTAGAAAAATGAAAGAAATCGTATGCCACTGGCCCCAATCTACAAAATCTCTGACACTTCTCCCAACAAGAAGGTAGCCATGTCTTACCATGTTGGCCCAACACACGTGTCCATGTTTCCGACACTTGTAAATAATATGAGGTATGTTAAAGCACACCTCTAAATTTGTGTCCCATGTCTGTATTTTAGATAATCGATGCATCCGACACCAGTGTCCTATGTCCGAATACAATGCACATGTCCATGTCCAAAGTTGCCTCAATATTTGTTGCTGGTGTCAAATAAGTGGCTGAGAAGTGTCTGAAATGAGAATATACATGAGATATATGCAAGGTCAAGCACATATCCTAGAATTGTCCAATAAGTGTTGCACCAGACACAATACAAAGAGGCACATAGCTCCAAATAGAAGCCTCCCAGTAGAGTATATGCTTTATATGATGGTAGATTCTATAGCAGAGCACCATCCAAATTAGGATGATTAGAGTGCACTTGGGAGTAGGCAGATGTAGGCATGCCAGATTGGAACTAGAAAGATAGTCCAGAAAACAACATTTTTCTATTTCCTTTCGGAGAAAATGAGACAAGTTAAATCTCAAATCCAGGTTAGAAAAAACATACCATATTCACCAATATTTGAGAAGTGCAGCCTATATTTTTTTGGACAAAGGCCATAGCCTGGTCTTTTGAACCCCTATTTCCTAACCCAACCCTTTTAACATCTGAGCCACGTCTCAGTGGTAAGTTATATCTAGGAAAGGTGATAGCTACCAGGAAAGGTGCTAATAAAGTGGAAATCTCTTCAGAATCCACTATAGACGTCCATTTATTGGCTAAGACAAAACTTGTGATCCCATCCCCCAATAAAACCAAGAATATCTTGAATTGGGATATTGGTAAATTGGCACTCAAGGACCTCATTGATCTTTAGAAAGGACTAGCAAGGAGGCTTAACCGAGATTCATCAAACAGTATGATTAAATTCCACAAGTTAGTCAAATGTCACATGCACCCTGGATTATCTAACTAAAGTGCACAACAAGTAGTTAATAGATGAAGATATTCATGACTGGAAAATGCCCTGAAATTGCAGATACGCACTCTCAACCCTAACCCCGGGACCAGATGTCATTACTCAACGACCAAGAAAAGAGATAACCCCTGATTGAGCTCAATACCAGCACAGTAAGGTGACTGGTGATTGCCAGAGTTTAATGACATTCCCTAAAGGACTCATGAATATTATGTCTGCAGAGACCAAAGATAATGATAAATTGTTGTGCAACCAAGATCCATTAAGAACAAACAAAACAAACTAAAGTACACTAGATATATGTGGTTCAGCCAGATTTGGACCTACACCCACAGGGCAGACACAATAGATTCACTATATGCACCATAATAGATTTAGTATACTATCAAAAAGGTAATAAGAATTTGCAAGGGAAAACTCTGTCTCAACTAACCTAACCTTTTGAAAGAAATAAGAGACCACTATTTATCTCTATCAACTAGTCCGACTTTCAACAGACATGAGAGACTTTGTTTACAGTGTTAACTAAGAAACTCTACCTTTACCTAATTGAAAATCACCCCAGCAAGCGAAGAACCCGGCCCGAGAACCAGTAGCCCAAAAGGATCTCACGAGATATAGCAGAATGCGACCTGGCTTAAAACTTAAAAGCCTAACCAGATACAAACTCTGATGACAGAACAGACAAGACCCAACAATAAATAGCACAGACCTTTGGAGTGCTTGGCCACATGTCCACGACATTTCCAACAATGTGTGCCAGATAGATTTAACACAAAGTACCTATATATTAACTGAAGTGCCATAAAAAATTTCCCTCACTATTAATAACGAGTAAAAAAGACACAAGTTTTTCAACAAAGAGGACCATTTGATAGTTAAGTTAGCATGCGATCGACCATTCAAACATGTTCAACATTTTATCAGAAGTATCACTAAATGAGGACTTAGGTATCCTCAGTGTTGAGTGTTTTTGAAGATTGACGCTTAATAAAATGAATCTTAGTTCCATTTAAGCCATGAGACAGCTGGTTATATGCCAAGTTATTCAAACCAATGACATAATGTTGATAAAATTCTAATAGAGAAAAATAATTATTTAACACTACTGAAGCTCTGGGACAAGCACAGTACATCTAGCTACTAAATCTGCCTCTCTCATTCACTCACTCTCATCTTACAGTAAATTGCTCTCTCCTGTATACAAAGAGATGTCTCACGGAGAATGCAAACTTATACATAACACCAAATTCAGTCTATCAGACTTTTTAATTACGGCCACACATATTGGTATCTTTCAGTGCACTTACTCAAAACAGAAGAACAAGAAATCTAAGAGCTCTTATCTACATCCTTCTGTCCTTTATTCACAGCAAGCTCATTCCCTCTTTCTTTTAAAAAAAATCAGCGTCAGTTTCATACCGTATGAAAACTAGAGTTCCTCGACAAATTTGATGGTTCAAATCTGACCCCATGCTTCCCCATCTGAGACACGCCCAAAGTAACAAAACACAAAATCTTTGCCTCCGTGAAAAAATCACTAGTAATCAACTAATTCCAAGTGACATATACGGTAAGCTTGTCCCAGCGATCCTACAATAATACACACTATCCCCATCATAATGCAGGTATATTTGAATATTTCTATACATAAAAAAATACCATTAAATTACCAAATTAAATAAATTCCCAATAGTACCCTCACTCCACACTCCAATAGCATCTAGCGACACATACAGTTTTAGCAATAATGACACATAAGCCAAAACCAAACACATAAAAAAGGGGAGGAAGTAATTAAAAAAAAAAAAGTAGAGAGGAAAAAGATCCTTTTTTTATCAAAAGGACCAAAATTTATAGAGCGAAATGAATAATCTTACAGTGGCAACGGCGGTAATGACGGAAGAGGAGGAGGAAGAAGACGGCACCGGCGATGCCCTAACGGACCTCCCGACCGGGATCGATCCGGGCGATCTAAGCCCCTGGAACCCGTACCCGTGAATCTGAACCTTCGGATCCTTCCCCGCCCCCATCGTCGCCGCCGCCGTCGTCGCTGCCGACGCCATCGCTAATCACCTGAGAAAAGGCGAGGGTTTTTGGAACGAGAGCAAGGAGTGGAGAGAGCACTGAGCGGAAATTTTCTTTTCTAACGACGGAGACGCGGAGATTCGCGGTTGCCGAATTTTTGCTTTTTGACGCCGCCTTTTTAAATTAAAAGAAAAGAAGAGAAAATCGATTCGATTTTTGTTTGCCGTTTCGTCACTGCTGAGTGGGGCGGCCACACGAGCGGTGATATTTTCACGCGATCGTAACGGTACGCCACCTGGAGCGAGAGAGCATTGAGATGTCCTTCGGGGTGTGATTAATGGGAAAGAGGTGTGATGGTAGTAATTATATTGTTATTTAAATTGAGGGGACGAAAAGGAAGGGGGGTCCACGGGGGAGATTCGTTTATATTTTGTGTGCGTTCATTGCACCTGGACAGGTTTGAGTTGGTCCAGGTGGAGTTCATTCGCTGACATGGGAGGCGACTACGTAGCCCAGCTGTTGTTATGATTTTATAATACGGGAAATTGCTTGCTGGAGCTCAACAATTATTTGAAGTGTCAAAAAGAGCTTGGAGTTTGCGAGTGTGATAAAAAAATTTTAATATCAGTATTTGTGTTTTTGGATGCTTGTGCACGTCAGTGGCATGCAGTGGGCGGCTGAATATCCAAAATGTATTTACTGTCAAAAATAAACTGGCCAAATCTATCCTTGTTGTCTTATATGTGTACAATTTAGAGAGAGAGAGAGAGAAAAGATGAAGAACTTAGAAAGAAGAAGAAGGGAGATCTTGGCCAGGCGGATCCTGGCCTCTCCTCCCTCCGTGACGAGATCCAGCCCGAGATCCCCTTCGGCAGCGAGATCCGCATCCGATACCTACTGCTCGAACTCTGCCTCGCCTCTCCCAAAGAGCTCGTAGACCACTTCCTGACAGCGTTTATCAAATCCATTGAGCTTCGAGCTTTGCAGCGAGCTTGCCAATCTCTGAGCTCGCTGATCTACGGCTTGGTTACGCCAAAATCGGAGGCCACCAATAAGGGCGGCAAGGGATTTTGAGGTTTTTGGGATTTAGCGATTTTGGGGATTTTGATTTGGTATTTGAGAATTTGGATTTTGGGATCGATGGAATTGATTTGGGATTTTTACAATTTTGGGATTTTTGGGACAGAAATTCTCGATGCTCAAATGGAAGATTTTTGGGACAAAGTTTTTTAGTAATTTTGTGGATTTTTGTTTAACTCTAGGATCTTTGTGTAATTTTAATAACAATATTTTTTTATGTAATTCTGGGGTTTTGGGACAAAAAATCATACATACAGATTTTTTTTTTTTTGTAATTTTGTGATTTGATGTAATTTTGAATTTTTGAGATAGTTTGATTTGGATTCTGTGATGATTTTATAATTTAATGATTTTGATGTAATTTTGCTCATGAATTTTTAGGTAATTTGTGATTTTGAGGTAACTTTGTTGATAATTTTTTAGGATGAGTGATAAATTTGTGGTGAACTTATGATTTGTGATGAATTTCACTATATTTGTAGATAAATTCACAGTTTAGGGGACTGAAATTGAATATAGCGGACAAAATTTTCAATAAGTGAACAGAAAAAGACAAAAGTCGACATAAATTTAAGTAGTTGGACAAATTTTATGTAGACAGAAATAATCAAAAGTCGACGAGAAATTCACAAATTAGACAAAAACTGATTTTGAGATAATTTAATGATTTTGAGGTAATTTAATGATTTAGATGTAATTTAGCTCATGACTTTTTAGGTAATTTATTATTTTGAGGTAATTTTGCTGATGATTTTTTCAGGATGAGTGATAATTTTGTAATGAATTTGTGATTTGTGATGAATTTAACTCCATTTGTAGATAAATTCATATTTTGGTAGATAGAAATTGAATACAGTAAACAAATTTTATAGAAATTTAAGTAGTTGGTCAGAAATTTATGCACTTGGACAAATTTACAATGTGTATACAGAAATAGTCAAAAGTAGGTGAGAAATTTAGAAATTGGAAAAAAAATAGTTTTGAGGTAATTTGATGATTTTGAGGTAATTTAATAATTTTGATGTAACTTTGCTCATGAATTTTTAAGTAATTTGTGATTTTTGAGGTAATTTTGTTGATGATTTTTTAGGCTGAGTGATAAATTTGTGATTTGGGATAAATTTTACTCTATTTGCCGATAAATTCACAGTTTGATGGATAGAAGTTGAATATAATGAACAAATTTTACAGAAATTTAAGCAGGTGAATAGAAATTTAAGCACTTGGACAAATTTACAATATGATACAGAAATAGTCAAAAGTGGATTGAGAATTCAGAAATTGGACAAAAACTAGTTTTGAGGTAATTAGATGACTTTGACGTAATTTAATGATTTTGATGTAATTTTGCTCATGAATTTTTAAGTAATTTGTGATTTTGAGGTAATTTTGCTGATAATATTTTTAGAATGAGTGATAAATTTGTAATGAATTTGTGATTTGCCATTAATTTTACTCTATTTGTAGACAAATTCAGGATTTGGTGGGCAGAAATTAAATATAATAAACAAAATTTTCAATAAGTAGACAGAAATAGACAAAAAAAATGGACAAAAATTTAAGAAAACAAATTTCTTTTTTTTCTTCAATTTTGTAATTTTAAAATTTGATGTAATCTTGCAATTTTGCCAAGCTTCCGCCTCCGAGTTGGACAAATTATATTAATTTTTAGTATAATATATATATATTTAAATTATTAAAATAAATAAATAAACAAACAAACTAGTGAAAAATAAATAAATAAATATTCATATGTTAAATATTTTTTGTTTTATAAACAATAGAGGTTAAATAATTTTATAAAACAAGTCATTTATTACTTTTTTGTTTTAATTTTATTTTTCAAATATTTAAATTATTTTATAAATATTTTTGTCAAGTTAACAATAATTTTTGAAGTGGACAACTTTTTCATGGAGGAAGTTTTTTTTTTTTTTTGTCCACTTCAAAAATCAAAATTGATGATAGAAATTGCTGCCATCAAAAAGACAAAACTCAAAATAACAAGAACAGTTATATTATCTTTATCTAAAAAAGATATATATTTTTTTAGTATTTTTCGCTAGTTACAAAAAACTGAACCTAGCAACTGTGGCCTACATTTCACCTATAGGGGCTGTTTGGTTGCAAGGAAGTATGTGGAAGTAAGGAAATAGGGAAGTGTAATTGCTCACTTCCCTATCTATCCAAATACCGAAAAAGGAAAATAAGAAAACCTCTTTTCCTTTTATCTTTTCTCTTTTACCCAACCATTTTCTCACTTCCAGAGTGCTACAGTTAATTTTGTGGTCATGTAAATCACATTGGTAATAAATTGTAGCACAAAACAGTTAATTTTTTGACCATGTAAATCTCACTTGCATTCTAATTACAGTCTATTTTTTATTTTTCTTAATTAATTTTAATTTTAATATTATTTTACGGTCAACTTTATGGTCAACTTTTTCACTTCCACTTTCACATTACCATCCAAACACCGGAAAAGACAAAATATTTTTCAAACCACACTTCCTAACAACATCCAAACACCGAAAAACTTACTAACCAATTCCCAAGTTCCAAAGGGAATTATTACTACTTCCTCAATTCCTCACTTCCCAAGTTAAAGAAAAGGCATTATAATGGTGAGTTAAATTAGATTACTCATCATAAAATAACAGTTAAAAGAAATGATTAATTTGGTTAGTATTTAAAAAATATATTTAAATTTAATATAATATAACTGTTTTCATCTATAATTGGATTGATACGTTTTTAGAAATGCCTTTTTCTTAAAACTAGTGAGTGTGCCTTTTTAAAATACAACCCTTGTGATATTGACAAGAGAGCACTAATTAGTAATGACCTCTGAAATAAGTTATTAATAAAAGGGGATTTTGGGCAAAACCATATATAATAAAACTTAATTAAGCAAAATCTCAATTACAATTTTTTTCGTCTGGCCTCCTCCTTTTGGGGACGAATATTGATCGTCAACGTGTTAAGCATTGAAAGCACTCTGCTTCGGAATAAAAAGACACAAATGCGCATTCGTTTTTTTAATGAAAAAGTGGTCAGTTGATTATTTTTTTTCCCTTCAAAAGGTCAACGACTCTAAGCGTAATGAAGAAATTGAAGGAGAAAAAAGGTCAAATCACGATCATCTTAAAGACGATTTTGAGATCTTCGATCGAATTTGAGAACAAAAATCTAACATTATGAAGCGCTCGGGTGGTTTTGCCCCCCAAAAAGTACATTTTCAACTACTGAACTGCGGTTGCGATCATGATCGAAATCACAGTTCTCACAAATGAGCATTTTAAGTCACCCGATCCTCAAAAAAGAGCACAGTAACTGTGATAATGATCGCAATCCTCAAAAAAACATTGTAGTCAGAAGACTGCGACTTCAAGACTGCGATCCTGAGTCACAGTTCTCACATAAAAGAACTGCGACGACAAGTCGATGTCCTCCTTTCAGCAACATCATTATCTAGTAGAACTCATAAAAAAAATCAAAAATCAAAAGCTTGATCTCAAAAATCATCACGAAAACAAACACGAACAAATCCATCACGAAAAAAATGAGGTCTGCAAATCTAAATTTCAAATTGAACCATTAAACGTTATAAAGAACCATCAAACAACACCCAAAATTTAGGTAAAAAAGGAAATTAAATTATTTAAGAAAGAAAGCATTTGATAAAAGATAAAATGGGAAACAAAAATTATGGATTAGTTATCAATGGTGGTCAATTTGAATTTTACTACATGGCTGAGGTGGAATGAGGCTGAGGCGAAAAAAAATATTTGATTGAGGTTTTCCCTAATTCAATGGAATAGGGAGGGGTCCAAGACCAATTTTCTGTTAATAAAAATAGGTTTTTTTTGTGCATATATCCTATAAATTTGAGCTTTTGGCTTACGTGCCTGTCAAAACTTATATTTGCATGCACATCCCTCTAATTTTAGAGAGTTTGCAGGTATACCCTTATAGCCATCATTTTGTTGAATATGACAAAACTATCATTTGTGTGTATACCCTTGTAAATTTAATTTTTGCAATGCTCTATATTTTTTTGAATAATTAATAATAATAAGTGGTATACTAATTTTTTCGAGGAGAATCTGAACAAATAAGAAGAAAAGAAAAGGAAAAAAACTACTATTTTAGAAACATATACTCTCTACTATATCAAAATAATAATACTTTAATATATAGTATGTTAAAGTTCAATATGATAACTGAGCTACAAGTTAGGAAGTAATCATAAAAATGATGTGCTGATTTGCATTTTTTTTTTTATTTTCTATTATTTCTTTACAAGGTGCAAATAATACAAAAGAACAAAATCGAGAGAGTACATGTTTTGTATTATTTGCTTTTAAGAGTAGTTATAAATAATCATGCTATAAAAATGATGTGTTGATTTGCATTTTTTTTTATTTTCTATTATTTCTTTACAAGGTGCAAATAATACAAAAGAACAAAATCGAGAGAGTACATGTTTTGTATTATTTGCTTTTAAGAGTAGTTATAAATAATCATGCTATTTTAGTAACAAAAGGAAACATAAAGCACAAATTTTAATTTCTTGCTGCTCTCTTTTGTAGGTTTTCATTTTACAGTCTCTAATTAAATTGAAGAAACAGACTAAACTATTTCTAGTCCATCAAAAACTCAGGTATTTAATAGCAAGAAAAAGTTTCTTTGTAATTAACTAAAAAAAGTAAAAAAATTAAAATCTTCCAATAAATATGTATGTATCCAGGACCCATGTTCATCATGCTCATCATCATCATCACCCCCAGCCTAGCTCCATGAAGAAAGATTAAGTTCTGACTTGTGAAAGATCAACTTCTCTCAAAGGAAAATTATTTAGTGTAATTACTTTAAGTTAGAAGGTTCTTGCTGTTGGGATTTATGCGAACAAATAGTACGACGTCGTCTAGAAAAGAGATGCTCTTGGGTATATAAAGATGGAGACAACTCCACCTAAAAAGATAGTCCTTTTGGATGGTGCCCCAAGTCCGTATGAATGGTATCAGAGTCATGCCCCGAACTTAGTCGTGTGTATGGGTGTTGCTCGATCCCCAGGGCGCAAAAAATGAGGATTTGGCACTGCGCTGCAGTCCTGCTTCACGTCCCAATCGTATGTCTTTTGAGATGGTGCCCCAAGTCCTTACACCCTCATTTGAAAATTCATCAAAACAGTTTGAATAAAAACAAATAGAGTGAAAATGTATGATTCATCTGCGAGGACGATTACAATGTTCATCATGTGCATGAGCTGAAGATAATCCTACTAGCTAGTAGAATTTTAGACCCAGATGCATTTAGAATTCCCATGCATTATCAGTTAAGGTGGCCAAATCCCAATTAGAATTTCACATGTAGTCTAATTAAAACTTTGGATCATCTTGAACCAAGAAATAGGCTTAGAAAGTGTAAGAGGAAATGCTGATCAATTGAAAGAATTGGGTTAATTGATATTCCTGATATAGCAGATGCTATCACTCATACAGTCATACTTCATTCGATGGAATTGTTTGGTCTTAAAGGAGATCTTCTATATTTCGCACGTCAGAGGTTATTTTTTGGTTTCATTCAGTCAATAATAACTTGATTATTTCCAAATAATAGTAGATGGAAACAACGCTCGCTCGTAAAGAGTCTTACTGAAAGAATATAAGCGTGTCTGTCATCCACATTGTTGGGTATTCTGCTTAACAAGAATCAATCTGACAACTAATCAAGATCACTGATATATCAACAATCTAATTGGCCAGGTCGGCAAATATCAGGTGGGAGGTTTTCCGTTCAATAAAACGTTCCTTAATTTAAGAACCACCTTTCAATTTCCTTCCTTTGTTAAAGCACCAATTAGACTGAATCTAAGTCAGTCTCGATATACTGTAAAGTATATCCCCTGTATAAAGGATTTAATCCACTTATACAGTATTTAGAGTGAGGTACGCTTAGAGCGAATCTCCTTAAGACAATTACGTCCCCCGTACCGGTGCTAACGGGATAATGGACGCTGGTCTCCCAAGATACAACACTCTTTCACGGTATTTGGATAGCACTACCAAATCACCGTACGGTCGAACCGTAGTCAACCAGTACCTTCACAGGATCGTTGAAGCAGCGGTACAAGGACAAATTTCAAACGAATATTTGCCTCTACTCTCTGGAGGAGCACCCACTGTTGAGGACGAAGGAAAGTTGAAGAATATTCTTCTTCAGAAGAATTAGATTCAGACAACAATTCTATAAAAGAATCTGTTGAATTTTCTAAGCCTTCTTTCAGAACGAATTTTGCAGAATCTCCGTTGGAAGTCGCTTCGGAAACCGAGTTACGGATTTCCCACTTCCCTTTTGAAAGTCACTTCAGAACTCTACTTCCCAATTCAGAACGCAGAAAAAGAGAAGTGTTCAGAACTAAGAGAGAGAAGAGAAGTGTTTGCTCTTGGTGTAATTGGTGTAATTGTTATGTTTCAATTGAGAGTTTGGAGTGCTTTATATAGCACTCCAAGAGGGGCCAACAGGACTGAAAGATTGCAACCTTTCGACCCAACCATTACAACCTTTGGGCGTCCAACTGGTTCGCAACCTTTGGCAGTCCAACTGGTTTGCACCCGTTGGCAGTCCAATTGGTTCGCGACTGTTGGCAGTTCAACTGGTTTGCACCCGTTGGCAGTCCAATTGGTTCGCGACCTGACAGCGGAGCGGGTCCGGTCCGGTCCGGGAGCGGAGCTGGTTCGGCCCATACTTCGAGACCCGATTCAAAAAGAACCAGGCCAGGTAGGGAACCCGAACCCATGCCCATGCCCCCGGCACCGGCACGGCGCCGGCAGGCCGCCGCCGCCGCCAGCGGTGGCGCGCGTGCGCATGCATGTGCGGGCATAGTTCCCTCCTTTTCGCGCGCGAAAACTCCAAGTACCCAAAGGGCACGCCCTTTGTTCTCAATTTTCTCTATATATACACCACAAACTTCCATCCCATGGCCAATGTGGAACTAAATGCTTTTAGCTACCTTTAGTCCCGTTTTGACTTTGAATTAGGCAATTTTTGGACTTGAATATCTCATTCATTCGAAGTCGGAATTGAACATGTGAATATACCATGTTCATCCCCAATGGAAGGAGAACACACTCCAACCATCATCCAGTTGATTCGATCAACGGATCTCGCCATAATTCAACTCGAAGATTCGCCTTCATATTCTTCAATTCCAACAATCCACACTAGAATAGATCGAGTTTTTCGAAAAACCTTGTTAGTGAAGGAAGACCTCCTGGTCCAATAATATTGGGACAAATAAAAAGCAAGCACATGGAGTCTCACTCAAATTGGTGCATTGTAAGATTGATGGTGGCAGAGGCTAATCGCTTTCAAGAGCTATGATTATGTCTAGCATTAAGGCCTCATTTTGGCAAATGAAAGAGAGCTAGAGTTAGGAGTTAGGAGTTAGATTTGAGTTGGTTCTTTGCTTACAATTAGAGTCAGTAAAAGTTAGGGATTGGGATTTAAGAGTAATCAAAAGAGAGTCTAATTCCAATCTTTTGATAGAATTAAGCAACTCTAGAATTGGGTGGGTTATGAGTTGGTTTTAAGCAACTCTTGTCATTTTTTGATTGTTAGGTGTAAGAGCTGGAAAGAATTTTAGTTTAATTTTTGAGCTAACTCCACTTGCCAAACGAAGCGTAACGGTACTCCGAAGGCAGTAGAACTAAAAAAAAACGAAGAACTCTTTTTTCATCGAGTTATTGGCCCTGAATTTCTTCTTCGATGTTGAGAGTTTTTTTTTTGTGAGGTTAAGTTCCCATCGTTTTTTATTATGGGCTGTTTGGATTCAAGGAAGCGGGCGGAAGTGAGGAAGTGGGAAAGTGTCATTTCCCACTTCCGCTATCCATCCAAGTACCGGAAAAAGAAAATGAGAAAACCCTTTTTCCTTTTATCTTTTATCTTTTCTCTTTTATACAATCATTTTCTTATTTCCATGTGCTACAGTTAATTTTGTGCATGTAAATCTCATTTGTAATAAGTTGCAACTCAAAACAGTTAATTTTGTGGTCATGTAAATCTCAGTAGCATTCTATTTAGAGTCCAAACTTTTTTCATAATTAATTTTTATTTTAATATAATTTTACGATCAATTATATTAGTTTTTCTTGTTTTTTCTTTTGTTAGAGCAAAAAAAAAAAAAAAAAAAAAACTTGAGCTCCACCAAAATCTTCCCAATAGAAAAGAGAGTAAAAAGAAAAACTGCTACAGTGTACTGCACCAATCTGTCATGCACAGTGTACTTCAGAGAGCCAAAACAAAGATATCTCTTTACAATCAGTGTTCAATAACATACAGAACAGTTGCAGAAAAACACATGCAGGTATACAAAAGAGCATTGCATCAGCAACAAAATCTAGCTCAAACTTCTCTTCCACAAAAATGGATCATCATCCACAAAGCTACAGATTATGCATCTAGATCACACTCAACTCTCTGTCATCAAATCAAAGATCACCAGCATTACTTGCGAGATCGAGACAAATCACCATCATTGATTTCATGGGACCATGGCAATGACACAGCCAGCATTGGAGCAACAATCTCTCTTATCAGTGAGAGAGCCCACCTGCATCATGGCAAGACTGGCAGCATGACAATCAAACAGTACTAATGACTCCTCCGGAGAAAATTACCCGTCTTTGGGCAAACGCAAGAACATTCTCATTGTACGCAGCCCTGACTAGGCTCACATCAAACACACTAATCACGGTCTCAGGAATGCGACCACGCGTTGCAGGATCCAAGTGGAGGAATGTTTCTGTGTTGTCGCAGTCAATTAGCGCGAAACCAACAACTATCGCATCAAACATATCAGATAACGATTTGATAAAATAGTAAATGCAGCGTGACAAATGTCTCCGCGCCTGCCACCTGCCATATTTAATTAAACCTGCCACACAATTAGGCCGAAGGATTAGTGAAAAACATTCATCATGATGAGGAGACTTAGAGAGATTATAAAAATGCCTTTAGAGGAAAGAAGGCTTTCAGATGCAAAGTAGTACTCAAATTGTATTCTGTAATGGAAAACAAGATGGCATCTTAGCATAAGTGGTACTTTAATCACTCCCACTAAAAATTTGCAATCATTCGATAAAAAAAATCTCGGTTTTCTCTAAGAGTGGCATGGCTTATGTGGGATTAAGTCAATCAGGAATTATATATAAACTGTGGAAATCAATATCCAATTAAAATGATGCAGCTCTCCTTGACCTTTCTGTACTCTAGACTGGAGGAAATGAGAGATGTTTTGATCTTGCACATGACACTAAAAGAGGAAATTCAGAAAGCAGATATGAAGAGCAACTAACAAAACGCAATCACATTATGAATCTTCATCATTTCTCCTTCCAATCTATAGCACTGTTCACATGGAAGTCGTGATCTCCTACTTTATCTATGAAAAGAAGCTATATACCGACTCATTAAGATATGAAGAAGCCCGAAAGAGTCTGATTCCCCTTCTGTTTCAAACACATCGAAATATGATTTGACTACATCATCAGAAGACTCGGAAGGCATGACAGGATTACTATATTTTTCAACGAGCTACAACAACATATAATATGGTTCTAGGTGGTTCACCAAAGCATCAGACTAACACACTAGAATAAACTATTAGAGTAAGATGAATGATTAAGTGTTATCATTAGCATCATTACCATCAATGATCATCAAACAATAGAAAACCATCAATTGCTCATCGGATGGGGGATATATTTCACTGATGATTGAATGGCCACCACCACGAGCGGCTCACACGATGTGATAGTCACATATATACGAGTAACCAAGACTTCTGGAGTCAATGAAACAGCATAGCATATCATTTTATTGATCCAATCAAAACCCTTAAGAAATTATACATTGAAAGTGATTTCATAACCAAAGCAAATTTGTGCATGTCTTGCTTCCTCTTTTCCAATAAAATGAAGAATTATGGCCATTTTCATCTTATTTAAACTTATCACCAAGTTGGCAAGTGAACTTTTGTCTGATTGGACAGTGCTTGTCTGAAAGGATCAAGCATCCAAGTCATAAGGCAAGGTAAAAGCAGTAACAGACAACCAAAATGAGTGGGGAAAAAAGCAGAAGAAATGACAAAAAAATGAAGGCCCTGAGGGTACTGGGTCACTGCCAGAGATGATGTTTTGAATGGAGGAAATTTTGAAAATGAGAGATGTCAAAGAATATAATAATAGGAAAATCCAGCACAAAAGCATTGATTGGATAGGCATAAAAGGGGAGATATTGATTTGGATTGTTCTCTCAGTTTCATGAAAGAGAACCATAAGAGAGGAGAGAAAGATAGAACAAAGGGGGAGGGGAGACAAGGATAAAGGGCAGGGGGGAGTTGAGAGATGGTTCTTGCTGGCTTCATCTCCAACACCAAGTACTTGTTGCTTATGCAGACAAAAGGAGGTTTTTTTGAGAAGGCAGATTCTCACTGTTTTCTAACAGGGGTTTGAATTAATTCTCTCTTTGCTATCATTGCCTAGATCCCCCCCTCTCCCCCCTTTTTCTCTCTAGTTTCTTGCTTTCTTTCTTCTTTCTAGGCTTTGCTCCCCTCCTCCTCCTCCTCCTCCTCCTCCTCCTGTTAACATGGAAGAAGCCCAACAGAAGAAGAGTGAGGAGAGTGCAATCAAGAGAAAGTTCAAGAGGATATGTGTCTTTTGTGGGAGCAGGGCAGGGAACAAGCCTTCATTCAGCCATGCAGCTCTTGAGCTTGGGAAGCTACTGGTTAGAAATTCCAGCATAAAGACAAAAACTACATCAATTTTCAACTCCTCTTGCTCTTTGAGTTCTGTTTGCTTTCCTTGAGAGCTTTGTTGCATTTTGCAAAAGCTAAGCTCATCCATGTGAAAAAACAGTATCTCTCTATAGTTCCACACTTCCACTCATTACTTCTTGGACTCAAGAGTGGATGAAAAAAAAATTGAGGGAAGACAAACAAAGAGAGCACAACATTATAGTATAACAACTAGGTTTCATGGACTCATTCTGATTTCTGTCACCTTTTGTTTTGTTTTTTTCAGGTTGAGAGAAAAGTAGACCTTGTTTATGGAGGTGGGAGCATAGGTCTGATGGGTTTGATATCTCAGACTGTTCTTGATGGTGGCTGCCATGTTCTTGGGTAAATACTTAAAGTCTTCTTACAAAATCGATATACTCAATAATTAGTTAATCTCTTCTACGCAATGTGATGTTGCTTTCTTTCTCTCGTCTCACCAGAGTCATTCCTAAAGCTCTAATGGCGCACGAGGTAAATGACTGCACTTTCTTCGCTCTCTTGTCCCTGTCTTCACTTCAAATTTAGCAACCATGCTCAGAGAAGGCTGTGCAGATTTCAGGGAAAAGCATTGGGGAAGTGAAGATAGCAGCTGACATGCATGAAAGGAAGTCAGAGATGGCTAAACATGCCGATGCTTTCATTGCCCTTCCAGGTGAGTTCCTAAAGGCCCAACCCCTACACTAAACTAAAGACAGATTCCCAACTCAGTTTTCAACTCTATGGAAATATTTCTAAGTTCTAAAGTCTTTAGGTGGCTATGGGACCATGGAGGAGCTGTTGGAGATGATAGCATGGTTTCAGCTTGGGATACATGAGAAGCCAGTGAGTTGGTGTCTTGTACCTACCTCAGAATTTGTTTTTGCTAGTTTTGGTAGATTGTGTTTGCTTGTTTAATTTGTTGTTCTAAATGAACTGAGGGAAAACTTTTGGGCAGGTGGGGCTATTGAATGTGGATGGGTACTACAACAATTTGCTTGCACTATTTGACAAAGGAGTGGAGGAAGGCTTCATTGAGGATTCAGCAAGGCACATTGTGGTCTCAGCTGAAACAGCAGAGGAACTGATCATTAAACTGGAGGTAAATGAGGGAGAGAAAGAAGGAGGGAAAAAAGAGTAAGAAGAGAGAGAGAGAGAGAGAGAGAGAGAGAGAGAGCTATTTGCATACAAAACCTTTCTTTTCTTTTTGTTTTTGATTGATTTCTGGGTCTATAAAAAAGTAGAGATTGCGAGCAAAGGCAGAGAATGATGTGTTGTTGTTTTCACTGTTACTTGCAGGAGTATGCACCGCTTCATGAGAGGGATGCACCCAGACAAAGCAGAGAAGTGGACCAATTATTAGAGTCCACTACTAGTGGGCATACTCTCAGTTCTTGAATAAAACCTACTCCATTTTCTCTCTCTCTCTCTCTGTGTTTTGTGATTTGTGTGCGTAAATCTACTTGTAAATTATTGCTTGCTTTCTTCAGTGAAATTGTGACAGAACTTTTAGAATGCTCTTTTCTATCATTTTTCCCCTCCGATATTGAGCCTCTGTTTTTTTGGGATGGTGAATTGTGGCTGGGGGCTGGGAGCTTAATGCTTGTTTATTTATCACTACAGCTTTTGTGGATGAGGTCACAGGGAACTGATCATTTTGTTGCTAGTGAATTTTCAACTCTCTGCTTTTAGAAAAATTCACAATATGGAGAGGGAATCATCCCAAGAATTTTTTGCATAAGCAACATTAGGCCATGACAATTTTATGTCATCAAGAAATTGCTAGTTAATTAAAAAGCTAGTCAAGCCGGACTAATAACTACAAACCATCTCCATCAACGTCCCCGAGTCCTTAACGAGGAACTTGGAGGACACGATTGAAGGCGACTAATAAAGAGGCTTGTGGTAGGGTGGTCACAGTTTCAAGGCTTGGTTTCATGATGTTGAGAAGAAATTTCTTCCTTTTTTACGGATGCGGTGAAAGGCATTCATCTTACATATTCAAAACAATCTCAATTGAATCCTCTACATCAAGGTAATTGTGATTTTTTTCTGAACATTGATCACTAATCAGATATGACCCTGGAGTTGTTTGTTTGGAATGAAGTAATCCAAAAGTGACCTTGTTCGAGCTCTTCCACTGTTTGTTTCAATAGGAAGAGGGAGTTGGAAAGCGTCTGGAGGTAGTGTGGTGGTGAATTCTATGTGGTATGTTTTGCCACATAGGATGACTTCATAGATTATCGTTAGGATAAAAAAGGCATCAAAATTTAGCAAAAAGACATAAGAATAGCATTTTTCTATTGTTGCACTTATTTTAGAAGATTCCTTCCTTTCCGAAAGACTTTCAAATTTTCCAAACACAAAACCTAAAAGTCTCACAAGTATTTGAAAGATCCCAAAATATCCATGAACATTAAAATCCTTAAGAAGTATTTCAAAGATTTTAAAATATCGTGAAAACAAACACTATAAATACTCGTGGAGCTACTTCAAAACCCTCGAAGTACTTTAAAATTTTGAATGAGAGTTCACTAACTTTTGCCCCTTAAGTCTTAGAAGTATTTAAAAAATTCTATAATATTTTGGTGGAAGTAAACGCCATAAATACTTTTGGAGCTACTGCAAAACCCTGAGTACTTTAAAGTTTTGGAAGAGACGTTAGTTACCTTTGCCCCTTCCCCATGGCAAAATCTCTCAAGGGATTTGTGCTTCAAGCTGTGTAATGCACACAATTCTAGTAAATAATTTTATAAGCATGTGCACGAATTTGAGAGCTATTGCGGGCGAAACAAATGCAAGAGCTAACTTGTGATCGTTCATGAGAGAAATGACGCAGATGGGGAAGCGAAGAAGACGATTGATGCGGGTTAGATTTCGTTCTACCGCTGATGAACTCTAAAGAGATCTCCAGATAGGGAAAAATACTCGAATTCATGAGCAAGAATTACCGAATCCACGAGCCCAGAGAACAACTCGAATCCACGAGCAAATATGAGGAAAACTCAAAATTTTATTAATTAAAAGTTGAATAAAAGATTGATTACAAAATAAGAATACAAGGGCTTATTTATAGACTTACAATAAAGTACTACTCCAATTAGGAAACTATAATTTATTTCTAAAAGAAAACAAAAGAATTAAAGTACTCTTAATCTATCTAGAAAATCTAAATTCAAAATATAGAAAGATGAAATCAATTAGAATTCAAATTTGAACCCAAAACTGAATCCTAAGCAAAATCTGAAATTCTGTCACACAGCAGACCTGTCGATAGCTGAATAGGCATGTCGACAGGACTGTAGTGACTCCAACTCTTGAGAAAACCCTGTCAACAGTAAAAAAAATAAGAGCTTGTCGACAACTGAAGTGACCTGTCGATAGTTGAAGTGGATTGTTGACAGTCGATAACTCTGTTACTACTTTGCTTCGTACATCAAGAAATAAAGAGGATATGTATAAAAAAACATAAGACAAAATTTAGAGGAGTTTGTGCATAATTTTTTAGGCAAGAAAAAAGCCTAGAAAGAAATCATTGATATACTCATTTGAAGAGCTTGCAACACTAAAACTCTAAAGTTGTAGTAGAGTTAAGAAGTATATACTTTTATATTTTGACATTATCCAACAAGTTGAGCACTTTTTTAGGGTCGAAACCTTAGAATATGTTTGATAACAAGAGTTAGCAAGAGTTATTGTGTTACTCTTATTAACTCTTATCAAAACGAGCACAAACTGGCAAAAGTTAACGTTATAAGGTGTTGCCTCTAAATGAGGCAAAACAAGGCTAAAATGTCATGTTTTGAAGAGTTGTCAAATTCCAACCCCTCAGGCTAAAATTTAGCCCGCATAAGAAGTGGCTGAAAATAGGCCAAGTGCAATAATGCTTGTGCACAAGTAGAGATAGAGAGAAGCCCTCATGGGCTTCTTGTGTTAATAGTAGAGAGAGAACTTTTTCTAACTCTTCACTTTCCAAACAACTAAAAATACTCAAATTCATAACTCTTCTCAACTCTTTTCTGAAAGCTTTTAACTCCTATTTCTATACTCCAATTTTCAAATGCAACCTTAGTTTCTTGTGCATCAATATTTTCTTCTAAGAAGTTTTCTGAATGTGTACAGAATGGATTTGTCATTTTAAAATCATGCTAGTACGCTAAAACTTCAAAGTTGTAGTAAATTTTGAGGGATATATTTCTCCATTTAGCATTACAAGTATAAATGGTGATAACGCACCTTTTTACTCTAACTGGACACATAATTTAATTGCTCCAAAAGCCATTATATATCTAGATCTCAACTAAAAACTCCCCAAGGCTACCATACAATTAAGAAGAGGTTATACCACACCCATAATTGAAACCTCAAGCTAAGGTCCTGAACTTCAAATGAACTCCGTATCACTAAGAACTATAATAGGAACATTATCTTCATATGGTTTCTCGTTGGGTCAAATGTATACTGGAAACAAGCGATAAATAGCATGGAAACAGAAAGAGTTTTGATTAATATGAAGAAAATAAAGTGTTTGGTAAGTATTCTTATTAATTTTGATCCCTATATCAGACACATGTAGTATGAACGCTTCTATAGTGAAACCGTGTCGTGTTAGAACATGTTGGACATGAATGTCATACATATATATCAGACAAGATACTTTTGTTTGTGTATGCTTATTAGAATTTGTCATGTATCATTGTGTCATGTTGTGTTGTATCGTATTCGTGTCAGCTTGTTCTGCCCATGTAACATAACTATCAACTAATAGACTGACCCAACAAAAAATAAATAAATAACCTTCCTCTACATTCAATTTTTTTCATCTCAATCTCTAATTAGATATCCACTTTTGATGTGCTGAAAGAGATCAATTATGCTTGGACATGTGATTGGGTCTAGTCAAAGAAGATGTTATCTATGCTTGTCAACGTATATGAGGATTCTCTAGGGAAGGTGACTCCTCCTTTGGATTATTTATGTTAAAGGGATTAATGCAGTTCCCTATAGAAGATAATATCAATAACTTCATTTTTTTAAATTAAAAATCAAGAGTATCATCCTACCGTGTCATCTAGACTCTTTCTTGTTGGAAGAGAATTGGGAGGCTTGCTCCTTGGTTGCATGAACTTAAAATGTATGAACAAAAATGATAGATCTATCTCGCACCAACTTATTACATATGTTTAAGTAAATGTGTTATATTTTGTTAAGAAATGTACAAAATATACTATTTCAATCAAAATGTAATATTAAGTTGAACTAAGTAAATGAATTATGGGTTTCTTCAGTGTCAATTAGGTCCTAAATTTGAACAAAAAAGAAGCAAGAAGGAAGAAGACTTGGGCACATTACGCAAATGAAATTCAGCGTATAAATCATTGGAGGTAAATGGGTTTGGAATATATATAAGCAATAAGACTTTGTGAGTTTAAAGGGGCGTTTTACGTGTAATAAAAGAAAATTATGGTGGCCGTGCTGGTTGTTGGAGAGGAAATGGACTAGTCTACATGTAGACTTAAGAAAGTTTGAAGAGCTAATGGACCTCTCTAAAAACAACAGGAGGCACACGAGGGAGTTTGCGGAAATCTTCTTTCATCACCCCTTGAAAACTAGCCAAGTAAGAATGAGAAGTATAAGGTTCAAGGTAGAGTTCAGTGTAAGGAATTTAATATTGATAGAATAGCCAGTTCAAGGTGATAACAAGCTATCAAAGCATATAGTGAAGAAATTGCTCGAAGCAAGTTTAGTCATTGATTGGAATTTATTGGTTTTTCTACTCATTTAGGTGTCATTGAAGGAGACAATGTGCATATGTTGTAGAGTCTGAAACCCAAGTCAAGATGGAGGTTGTTGGAATCTATCACGTGTCGCTGTCACCGAACTGAAAGAAATAGAGTCACCTGTATATTCGAAAACTTGATTGTCAATCTTGAAAGAATAAGGTGGATATTCATTGAACATATCAATATCCTACATTTAAATTTTTATCTTTTTATGAAGGGAACTTGTTATCTTAATAATCACAAAGAACTTTGTTAACTGGGTGAGAACTCTTATCAAAATTTGGTTATATTATTTTGACTAGGGACAAATGGTACACTGATGGAGACTGAAGGTGAATCTTTCTTTATTATTATTATTATTATTATTATTATTATTATTATTATTATTATTTGTAAAAATCAACCTCAAAATTGTCAAGCAGTAGTTTATTATACCTAATCATCTAGCATATCTACCCATTTTATATTCATAACTTGACATGTTGCTCACTCATGTAACAAGTTAGTGGTGTAGAAGGAGCATGCATGGGACGCACACACAATACGTAGGTAAAGCATTTTTTGTGTCCCCAATAGTAGGTGAAAATGACATTATGAGGAAGTGTCCCTTTCTTTTTCTCATTTTGCCTATGCACAATGGGTAATTTAGACAAGGGTTAAAAAATAAGTAAGAAAATAAGTAACCTAAAGATCTTATGATTGCATTAATGTTCATTAGATTTTAAACGGCTATACAACCAAAACTATATATAATTAACAAACATAACCACATAAACGAGTGTAGGTGAAATAAAAAGGTTAAGATGAACGAGTGACAATTAAAAGATATAACAAAAAATCAAGTGCCCTCCATAAGAAGATAGGTAAACTATGAGCATAAACTCGATCGACGTTAAAGCAAGAATCAACTGAGATGATTAGCACAAGCAATAAAGACCAATCACCACACCAAAGGAATGATCGTATCATAGTTCATAGAGAAACAAGAACAAGGTTAACAAGCAACTAAAGAGACGGCCTCAACATAGTTGAACAAAAGAAAGTATGTCATGTAGCTAACCCCAAAATATTCAGCACAAATGATCTTGTTCTATTATGAAGTCATGAGTCGTGCTTTGGCGTGTGCCATGTTTTGGTCCGTGTGCACTTTTTTTGAATTATTTGTGTGTCTGTGTGTTCGTGAGTGTTAGCATCAGTGCGTCGTGCACCTCACGCAATAAGAATTTAGAAAAAAGGAAAGAAATTGGGGAAGAGGGCAAACATCAACGAACACCAAATCAAACCCTAAAAATAAAATTGCCCTTTGGTCACTACCAGATCACACCAGCACGCGTGCACACATCTATGTCCTGGGTCCACTCAGGGGGAAAAAACGTTGTCGTTGCATGCAATAAGCACTGTTCATTCACACAATTTTCAGAGGGTATTGAAATTTCAACAAGATTTCGTGATGTATGATGAAGATATGAGAATTGAGAAGAGAACTCACAATGGTATACATGCGAAAAGGACGACTAAAGTGATGAACTTGTTGCAGAGAACAGAAGAGCCCATCAACTGTTTGATTGTTTGCTTGAGAGAGAGAGAGAGAGAGAGAGAGAGAGCTTTTCTGGGCCCTCGAGACTTGCCTTTGAAACTGGGTGATTCTTTTTTGGGCCTATAAAGCGCTGACGGATGAGTTGGAGAGCCCGTTTCGGTTTATAGGCCCATTCTACCCAGTCGCCTGTGGGCCACGTCAAGGTAAATTTATCCCGATCCCTGCTAAAAATTTTATTTTTTTTAAATTCAAGCATATTGCCGTTGTGAGTGAGGGGAAGATTATTTTTAACCCCCTATATGATTTTTTTTATTTTTTTCAACCCGTAAAATACGAGACGGGTCCAACCCGTCTTAGCGAATTCGGGCAGTGAATCGGGTCAAGGGACCCGATTCGTTTCCTAAAAATTCAATTCGTCTCGTTGAACTCGTTACGAGATGCGTTCTGACAAACGAGAGGACTCAACCCGATCCATCTCATTAGCCAACTCGTTACGAGATGGGTTTCAGATCCGTCGGATAACGAGAGGAGTCAACCCTACCCGTCCCGTTAGCCATCCCTGCCACACGCACAAACATGAACTCAAGCCAGTCAATTAAAGGTCCAAATTTAATATTTTGTATTCTAAAAACTACTCCTCCAACCGAAACAAAAACAATCAAGATAACTTACAAAGTTTAGAAGAAATAGAAAGGACACCAAACATCAATTTCAACAATCAATATAAAGCCATTCTTAATTAATGCTGTCAATTAGTATGGACACTTGACAGTCCCAACGTTGAATTGTCCTCCACGTGGCCTTCATCTCCAAAGGATAGCACCATCAAGGACATGAGATGGCGACACATGTCCATTTTGTGGGGACCATTGGTGACATTATTTTAGCATTAAGAGTGAGATTAGTGGTAATTAAACAATTAACTCGCCACATCAACAGACATTAAAAGCTGGACCCCTAATGCATTGGGCTGGGATTAGGATAGACCCGAATATTTTGGGATTTGGGTCGAACTTTTCAAATCAAGTGAGCTTACTTTTTTTGGGTACTGAATCTCAAAAGCTCTCTCTTCACTTTCCAATTGCATCCAATACCTCCCTTTTGTTCTTGGTTGCCAGCATGAGAGAGGAAAAGTTGAGGAAGAGATGAGTGTTTTTTTTTTTTTTTTACTTATTATATGATTTTGAACATGTGTTTGTTTTTCTTAACTGGCTGGTTAACTGACTCTTACACGAAGAGAAAAATGTATCTCAGCCGACAGCTGAGAGAGACTCTCTCAGCTGTCACTTCAATATGGTCGCAAACTTATTGTAACATAGTCGCAATCCACTGTAATATCATCGCAGTCCTAAAAAATCATATATTTTCAGTGTAATTAGGATTGTGATCATGCTAGCAGTTCTCAAAAAAAAAAAAAACTGCGACCTTAGTCGCAGTGTTCAGAGAAAGACTGGGACCTTGGTCTAGTCCTTAGAAAAGACTGCGATCATGACAGCAGTTCTCATAAAAATACTGAGACTTAATCACAGTCATCATATAAAACTGCGATCATGATACAAGCACTCAAAATTGTGATTAAAATTAAGTCACGAAGTGACAGCTAAGAGAGTCTCTCTCAGCTGTCGGCAGAGATATAGATGTTGGGAATCCTGCTTAACAAGAATCAATCTGACAACTAATCAAGATCACTGAGATATCAACAATCTAATTGGCCAGGTCGGCAAATATCAGGTGGGAGGTTTTCCGTTCAATAGAACGTTCCTTAATTTAAGAACCACCTTTCAATTTCCTTCCTTGGTTTATGCACCAATTAGACTGAATCCAAGTCAGTCTCGATATACTGTAAAGTATATCCCCTGTATAAAGGACTTAATCCACTTATACAGTATCACTTAGACTGAATCTAAGTCAATCTCGATATACTGTAAAGTATATCCCCTGTATAAAGGACTTAATCCACTTATACAGTATTTGAAGTGAGGTACGCTTAGAGCGAATCTCCTTAAGACAATTACGTCCCTCGCATCGGTGCTAAAGGGATAATGGACGCTGGTCTCCCAAGATACAACACTTCTTCACGGTATTTGGATAGCACTACCAAATCACCGTACGGTCGAACCGTAGTCAACCAGTACCTACACAGGATTAGCAAAGCAGCGGTATAATGACAAATTTCAAATGAATATTTGTCTTACTCTTTTGGAGGAACACCCACTGTTAAGGATGTAGGAAGGTTGAAGAATTTGGCAGAATCTCCTTTAGGAAGTCGCTTCGGATTCCCACTTTACGCTGGAAATCGCGGATTCCCACTTCAGGCTGGAAGCGCAGTTCAGAACTTTGGAAGAACAGTTCAGAACTTTAAATAGAGAGAGAGAGATATAGAGTTAATTCTCTGTTGGTGTGTTTTTAATTGAGAACCAGGAGGGCTTTATATAGTTTTCCAGGAGTAGGCCAACAGGTTTGAACCCAAACCAAAAGCTGCAACCTTTGGTCCAGCCGTGTCTGTTGGCAGTCCAACAGTCGCAACCGTTGACGCGGAGCGGACTGTTTTGCAACCTTTGGTTGTTCAACATGTGCGTAACCTTTGGCAGTCCAACAGGTGCGCAACTGTTGGCAATCCAACAGGTTTGCAACAGGAGCGGGACCTTGGAACTTGATTCAAAAAGAACCAGGCCAGGTAGGGAACTCAGACTCAGATCGAACCCGAGTCCAGTAGACCCAGACCCAGACCCGAGCCCGACCCGGCCGCCGCCGCCGCCAGCGGCGGCGCGCGTGCACGTATGTACGTGCATAGTTCCCTCCTTTTCGCGCGCGAAAACTCCAAGTACCCAAAGGGCACACCCTTTGTTCTCAATTTTCTCTATTTATACTACACAAGCTTCCATCCCACGGCCAATGTGGGACTAAATGCTTGTAGCAACCTTTAGTCCCATTTGGCTTTGAATTAGGCAATCTTTGGACTTGAATATCTCATTCATTCGAAGTCGGAATTGAACATGTGAACATACCACGTTCATCACAAATGGAAAGAGAATACACTCCAACCATCATCCGGTTGATTTGATCAACGGATCTCGCCATAATTCAACTTGAAGATTCCCTTTATATTCTTCAATTCCAACAATAGATCCCTACACACACCATCTTCGATACTTGTATCCGTATTCGAGGCAATCTTACTTACAAATATAGTCAAAACCAAAACCCCTCCTCACTCCATGGATCCCCAATCCAAATCCAAGTCATAATTAGCTGGCCACTTAAATTAACTGCGCCGATTCCTTCAATAAATTATAAAGAGCAAAACAAAAAAAAAAAAAAAGAGCAAAAAAATGATCGCAATGAAGAACTCTGATCACAAAGCACCAATCAAAATATGCTAGGCAGTGATTTTGATTACTCCTCTTTTATTTATTTATTTATTTATTAAATATATATTTTTTATTTTTACATTCATAAATTAGATTAATTAGTTTGAGGTGTCAGCACGCACCTTTTGTCGTGTAGCGGCCCAGCTGGCTTCCCGGTTCCCCAGGCAAATCATCCCTCCACGTGTCCCGCGCTCGCTTTGTGGTCCCCACTGACCGCCTAACTTACCTCCACGTGGCGGACCGCCGCTTCCCCATCAGAAACGCCGTCACCGCGTCCCCATACATCCTAACTGTCGGGATTCGGTTCATATGCGTGAGCCACGTGCAGATAAAATAGAGGGTCAATTCCGTGTTGACACGTGAATTGAAACTCTTTAAATCTCTCATGGTCAATCCTATGTTGGCACGTAAATTGAAACTCTTCTAATCTCTCATAATATGCGTGTGAGGCCCACACAGGAGTATCAATACACGTGTCAATACGTGATTAGTCCTCTTATTGCATGTGTGACTCACACACATGAACTGAACCTGGACACCTCAGATTTATTGAGTTTTAACTGATAAAAAAAAGCAAAAATACTCTTGGTATTTTTTGACTGTCCTATTTATAAATGTTTGTAAGTATAATATCTAGAATCTCATCTCAAACTATGAAAATACCAAGTTTTTATTATCTGAAGACTGCTAGTGATACAGTGACGGTGTATTTGTGCATGTATTCTGATAATTTGTGTTGAAAATTGGAAATTAGTTATTTTTATTCAAGAATTAAAATGTAGTGATGTCTTTCTACAATGTGGGCCACGTTAAAGTTCTAATTGGAATGAGAGTACCATATGTTATACTTTCTTCAAGTTAAGAGAATGGGTACGTAAATACATGCACGCACGTGTATTAGGAGGGAGTTTTTTTTTTTTATTTCTCTTTTTGTACCCAAAATGTTAATTAATACTATAATTGAACAAGAGATAAATTATAAACCTTATTAAATAACAAAACATCACATTGCATAAGTCTTCTACGACTTACGAGTTGATTCGAGTAGTTTTCTTCTGAAATAGTGAATCCTTCAACAATGACACAAGTCTAGACTTGTGTCATTCGGGAAGGATTTAGACTAAATCATTTCCACTCAAATACAGCCTCCGACATCCGAATGTAAGATCCACTCTGTTGAAGTTGATTTACATTATTTCTAGTAACTAAAATAAAAAAAAACATGCGTTTTGAATACTTTTTGTCCATCCATCAAGTAAGCTCAAAATAGACGACCGAAAATAACATATTGCCTAGATCCGTGTCTTTAGGCATACAAATTATGAGCATGACCATTTCGTCATGATCCAAACATTTAAACCCTCACACACCTATTCTTGTTAGATTTCAAATATTCTACACCGTTACACTAACCAACTCACTATATCGGCTGTCCATTTTGCACCTACTTGATGGCTGAAAAAAATGTAATCAAAATACATGATTTTTGATTTTTAATTACTTGAAATAATGTAAATCAAGTTCAACGGAGTGAATCTTGGATTCTGATATCCCAGAGTTGTATTTGAGTTGGAAGGATCTTCGACTCCTTCAGGAATGACACATGTCTATCTCTCTCTATATATAGACTTGTGTAGTTCCGGAAGGATTCGAGCCTGAATCCTTCCTACTCAAATACTAACATCCGACATTCAAATACAAGATCCACTCCATTAAAATTGATTTATATTATTTAAAGTAACTAAAAATAAAAAATTAAGTGTTTTGAATATTTTTTGCCCATCTATTAAGCGGCGCAAAAAAGGACAACCGAAAGTAGCGAGTTGGCTAGATCTATGTCTTTAGACATACAAATTCTTGATCCGGCCATTTGGTCATGATCTAAACATTTAAAACCCCTACAAAACAATTTTTATTAGGTTTCAAATGTTCTGTATCGTTAAACTAACCAACTTAGTATTTAGACCGATCGTTTCTCCTTATGGGCAAAAAGTATTTAAAATACTTGAATTTTGATGTATAGATGCTTGAAATAATATAAATCAACTTCAACAGAATGAATCTTGTATTTGGATGATGTATAGTTGTATTTGAGTGGGAAGGATTCAAGGCTGAATTCTTCCCACTCAAGTACAATCTTACGACATCCGAATGCAAGATCAATTCCGTTGAAGGTTGATTTACATTATTTCAAGTAACTTAAAATTAAAAATCATGTATTTTAAATATTTTTTGCCCATTTATCATGTAGGCATAAAATGAACGGACGAAAACAGCATATTTCTTAGATCTACATCTTTAGACATACAAATCCTCGATCCGACCATTTCATTATGATCTGAATACTTTAAAATCCTCACACGTCAATTTTTTTAGATTTCAAATATTCTACACCGTTAAGCTAACTAGCTCACCATTTCGATCGTCTATTTTATGCCTACTTGATGGATATGCAAAAAGTATTCAAAATACATGATTTTTATTTTTTAATTATTTGAAATAATGTAGATCAACTTTAACGAAATGGATATTCCATTCGGATATCATAGAATTGTATTTTGAGTGAGAGATTCGTCTTCGAATCCAATGACACAAGTCTTTCTCCCAACATAAATCTATATAATTTCTCCAAAAATGGCTCCAAGGGCATTTTCGTCAATTCCCGATTAAAATTACGAACTTTATTAATTTTTACAAACCACCAGTCATAATTAATGCAACTCCCTTAAATTAAAAAAAAAAAATTTATCTTTCTTCCTCAGACGCTACCCTTTTCTGGTAAAAAAGGCCTGGTCGGTTGACCAATCGATCCTCACCTCCCAAAGTCCACAGGGGCATTACAGTCATTACATCACGGCCGACGACAGTTACCGGCCAACCACCTCCCGCATGCGGGGACCAAAAGGCGAAAGCCGATCAAACCTCAAATCATTGTTCCTATTTTTGAACTTTGGATATAAAGTCTTCTCAATTTTTATTAATTCAATTAATTTTTTTTTTTTTTTTTTTTGTGAAAACCTAGGAGGAGACATGTGTTCTCTCGTTTTTTTATTGTTGGATAAAGATAATTAAACAATTAAATAAAAAATTAAGAAAAGGTTGGAGAGAGAAAGAGAGCTTCACTGCTTGAAAGCCTAGAGTGGAAGCAAGAAGAGGCTGATTCCTTCTCTTCAAATTTCTTTTTTTTTTAAATCCTCAATAACTTTAAACTTGAATTCTCAAATAACTGATGGCTGGAGATCATTTGGGAAGGAGAATTCTGGGGTCTTCTGCTCAAGGGCTCTTCGTCTTCGTCTAATAGTGAGATCACTCTCCCTCTGCTTCCTCTCTCTCCCTCTGTCTGCTGTGCTTTCGCTTGTTAGACCCTTAGCTTGAATCATGCTAAAGTTTCGATTTTTGGGGTTTTGTTCGGTTTGTTTCTCGAAATTCAGTCATGGGTCTCGTTGAATTCGGTCTGCTTCGTTGGTTTCTGAGAGCCGCCGTGTTTGTTTCTCTCGGAGGCGGTTGGTTTTGTTTTTGTACGTGATTGTGCTTGGATTTAGTGTTGTTTGATCCTATAAAGTGGAATTTGATGTTTTTGGGAGGTTTGCTATGTTTCTTGATTAAATTGATGAGCTTCAATCATCGGGTTGTTCGGTGTTTAGGGTTTCAGAAGCTTTTTATGTGATTTTTTCTGTAAATTTATATGGATTTTGAAGTGATAGGATTAGATATTTGTTTTTGTGTTCTTTCTCTTAGTATCACTCTAGTTCTATGTATATTTTATGTAATTTTTTTATTTTAACATTTCTTTTTCTTTTTCGTTTGATGTTTCATTTTTGTCTGCTGAGTAGTTTTCTTTACTCCAAAAATATTGCAGCTTTACTTGATTTTATAGTTATGTGCCTTATTTTGTCTGAATTTTCAGTTCAATGTTTGACATGACTCGAGAAAAGTGATTGCTGGGGTATGATCAATTAAAAAGTAGTTTAATTTTGAGGACAACTAAAATTTACCTCTCGCCAGCATATAATTGATGAATCGTCTTCTTGTCTTTCTTCTGTTTGTATCTGCAGTTAATTGATAGTATCTTTGTTTAATCGTGTAATTGAGAAGGAAAGTTGTCTTAAGCTTAAACTTCTGAACATGGAATCAAGACCACAGGGAGCAAATTCAGGGGACACCGACACACAAGGTACCATGCCATCCACAATCACATCTCATCCATGGTGGCATGGTCCTGGGTTTGGCGCTGCCGTTGTTCCAGAGACTACAGCTAAAGCACCCATAGGTCAATCACAGATGCATGGCAATGCAAGTGAGGGGGGAGATGCTAACAAAGAGATGCAAAATATTGGGAGTGGATCAGGTTATTTTCTCAGATTGATGCGTATAATATGTGTGTGATTTTTTGACAAGTGTTTCTAATTAGATTAGTCTGTTTATTTGGATTAAGAATGTGTTGTGCCAGTTATTCAACAATAATTAGCTTTGTGAGTCTTTTTGTTTGTCAGTTGACTTGTTAAGTTGGGCTCCCTGTGTTTATTTTGAATGTCAGATGATATTTTGTGCTGAACCATGAGTTTTAGCTGGCCAATAGTGCATGTTCTACTATTTAAAGTGGGTTAACGCTAAAACATTAGGAATCACAATTTGATCCATTGAGTCAGTCCCATATACACCGTATACCCTTGTTCTATAAGGGTGAGGTTAAAGGTATGTTAAGACCTCTCACTTCTACATTGGATAAGTTAATAGGGTTTCTCAAATCATAACTGATCATATCAATAAAACAGAAGAAAAACAATAACTAATCATATCAATAAAACAAATGAACAATAATATGCATGTTTTGAATAGTGGAGTTCTAGCAGCGGAGGATTTCCGAGAATGATCATGCTTTAAGCTCATGTGCAGGTGATGATCCATAAAAAAAAATTGCATATGTTTGTTTATATTTGAATTCCAATATATAGGATAAATCGGGGACAAAAAACAGTGGGTTAAAAGAGACTACTGTTTATCTGTCCAAGGAGATGGCTTCCCTTATAGTGCTGAGCGGGAGAAAAGGACTTTTGCAGCTAATCCTAATTCCCGAAGAACTGGAATAACACTAATGGTTTTGTTCTCGTTGTTGAAGTTGTACCGTAGTTTAGTAAACACATTTTGTTGATTATCATTATGGAATTATTGGTTTTTGCGATGCCCATGCATGTCTAAACCCGTATCAAGCTGTATTCTATGTTCTAATATGATTGGCTTACAGGTCATTCAAATCTTGAAGCCCAAATCAACACTCTGACATGATTCTTTCGTTCTTACAATTGCCTTATTTGCTTTTGTTAGACGGAAGCTTTGAATCTGAACAACACCAGCTGCAGCATGTGTCATCAACTGTCCCTCCTATGATGCCTGAATATCTTGTACCACATACTCAGCTGGAACTTGGTCAAACAATTGTGGGAATACTTTCTTATTCCTTTTTCTTTCCATTTTTAGTGTCATTTGAAGCTGTTCTCTGAGTGTTCTCTGGCTTTTTACAGGCTCGTGCACCATATTCATACATTGATCCTTATACTGGAATGATGGCTGCTTACGGACCTCAAGCTCTGGTGTGTAATTTTCTTTTCTTTTCTTTTTTGTCTTATCTTCAGCACAACCATGATTGCCTCTTAATATAATGCACCTGGCAGTTTCACACATTATAGCCCATTCTTTGTTGACTTACATCGTGTTTCTCTTTCTGGTATTGAAATATACTGCCATTTTTCAGTTTCAGTAAGCTGATTGTTTGCCTAGTGGGATTTTTTTTTACGAAAAGATTCAGAAAATTGCATCTAACTTGTTATAAATATAAAATTATATGGATCAAATATAAGAGGAGATGGAGCACCTCAAGAATTCTTGATAAGACACTGGAATGACAGGAAGCTCATTAGGGTATACACCGTGACAGATTGAGAAATGCATCACTTTATTGACTGATCCTAATGATTTTCTCGAGTATTCTCTGCCTAGAGTATTATTAGTCATCCGCAGTTCTTTTTGTGTGAATGTTCCTAACTATTAATTGGAACCTTTTTCAGGTGCATCCCCAGTTACATGGAATGCCCCATACTCGCATGCCTTTGCCTCTTGAAATGGCAGAGGAACCTGTTTATGTAAATGCCAAGCAATACCATGGAATCCTAAGGCGAAGGCAGTCACGTGCTAAGGCTGAACTTGAGAAGAAAGTTATAAAATCTAGAAAGGTAAGCGCGTAAAAACTTTTGCTTTTTGTGTCATTTAAAATGTTAACTACTTGCTTGTGTATATATGAGATCAATCTTTGAAAGTGAATGTGAGTTTTTATGTTATATATGATTCTAATTTTATTTCTCATGTCATTTAAAATGTTAACTACTTGCTTTTGTACATATGAGATCAACCTTTGAAAGGGAATGTGAGTTATTATGTTATATATGATTGTAGTTTTATTAAATTAGTTGTGATCTTTCCTTTTTATTGATGCTAGCTTTAGGCTTTTCTCATGTCCCCAACTGCCATATCTACTTATATCTGGTATTCATATGCCTTCTGCTAAACTTTTGGCTATGTGATGAAATTTATATCATATAAAAAAATTCCCGTTGGATTCACATATCACTAAAAACACCATTACATGCTTGTGTACCTATAGAGTCAATCTTTAGAAGTGAAAGTGGATTGTTGTGGCATGTACTATTCTAGTGTTTTTGGTGCATAAATCTATTATGCTCTCATTCTTACAGCCTAGCAACATGCTTCATCATTTTGCTTCAACTGTCATTTCTATTTCTATTTTTTATTCATGTTTGTAAACAAATAAACCCTAAAAGTATACTTCATTCATTAGAGAAGAGAGATATAAATAGACTACAATGTGAATATGGGTATACGGGTAATGACCCAATACTAATAACCCAATACTAATACCCCAACTTAACGCTCTCCCTCAAGCTAGAGCATAGATATCTAATATGTCCAGTTTATTACATATGTTAGAAAACACCTGAGGTGAGGCAGTTTTGGTAAGAAGATACACTAACTGTTTCAAAGAAGGTGTGAACTGAAAAGTAACTACCTTCTTGATCCAGGCATCTCTAATGAAATGACAGTCAACCTCGATGTGATTGATCCTTTCATGAAATTCAAGATTCTAGACAATATAAGTAGCAGACTGATTATCACAATGCATATGCATTGATCCAAGTTGTCTAAAATTAAGCTCCATCAGTAGATTCTTTAATCAAATCATCTTACATATAGTATGAGCTATATCTCTATACTCAGCTTTTGCACTCGAGCGAGATACAATATCTTACTTTTTACTTCTCCAAGTCACAAGATTTTCTCCAACGAAGGTACAATATCCAGTAGTATACTTCTTCTCTCCTCGGTCACCAGCATAACCTAAATCAGAGTATATTTGAGATCAAACAGACGCTCATAGATCTCAAACATCCTTGAAGGATTCTTCTTGTTACCATACATCACCTTCAGGGTATCTCGCATCTATTTAGCAGTAGTAAAAAATATGACACTACCACTAATTTTCTCTTCCAAGCTGTTGAGGAGCCAAGTCATCACACAATAATCACCAGAAAGCTAAGTCTCATAAATAGAATCAGTATCAGCAGGTGGAGGTTGAAGGAAATAAGCCAACTTATTCTGAGCACTGATAAATATGCGAAACGCTTGTGCCCATAACAAGTAGTTCGAGCCATTTAATTTCACTGTAGTTCTCAAAATAGTCTTGAGATTTATCCCAGCAACAGGTGAAGTAATCTGGGTAGAGGAGCTTGTATCGTTAGATCTCGTAGCCAGTCAGATAGAATACTAGATGACAGCCAGTAGGAGTTAGAGAAACAATCAATATATCAGAAGGAGATTGATTCAGTTACCAAATCAGCCAAATGGGACCAAGACACAGATCAACACTGACAATCAGGGTACATCAAGGCCTCGGGTGGGTACATCAAACCTCGAGCTTCTCCAGCGTAGGTGTGAAGGTAGATGCAGGCAAGAGGAGCCACCTATCAAGGCTTTTCGAGGCCTAGGAGGCTTCGGATGTCGGCAGACCTTCACGGTGGCAGGGAGGTCGCAACAATCCCCTCCGACGTCATCTGGGGTCTTCGAGGACTTGAGGGGCTTCTAAAGTAGCACGCGAAGGCAAGGCAGGGTAGGGCAGGGGGAAGCTTTAGCGGTCACCTCCTGTCATAGGCGACGTCATCGAAGGCATGTTGATGGTTGGAGATGCCTCAAAAGTAGCAGTCGAGTCTTTGCGAGGGCAGAGAAAGCTTCAGCGATCGCCGCCAACGATGTCTAGGGTGGGGGTGCTTTCGCTGATGGTGTCAATGGGTGTCGTTGGAGGCAGTGGATGATGTCGTGAGTGCAGCAGATGGCGACGTTGATGGAAGCAGTGGATGGTGTCGATGGTGACAAGGAGGGGAGAGAGGGAAGAGGATGGCTGCGGTGATTTAGGGTTAGGATTTAATTATGCTCTGATACCATGTAAACAAATAAACCCTAAAAGCATACTTCATTCATTAGAAAAGAGAGAGATAAATATAGTACAATGTGGATATGGGTATGCGGGTAATAGCCCAATAACCTAATACTAATAACCCAACTTAACAATGTTTATATGCCCTCTTATAATCTTTGGGACTTTGGAATTATATGCTGCAATTTTTTGCCATACAAATCAATCATTGTTAAATTTGCATATAACACTAAAGAGTAAATATTCATATTTCTTCTAGTGTTTTCGACAAATGTGATCCTTGCAATGTTTTTTAAAGATCGCTTCAGTTAGCTTTGAATCATACTGTCACACTTTACGGCATAGGTTGTAGGTTAAAGCTCTAATCTATGGAGCTTGTGCTCTTTGGTGAGTATGTTACACTTTTGCACTTCGTGAATTGAAGTTGTCGCTTCAGCATTGAAGGAAATCCTTCGGCCCCTCCCTTTTGCTTTTGTTCCATTACTGCCTTCAAGTGGTTTAGGAGGATATTGACTGATGTGGATGCTGACAAAACCACATCCGAGCACTTATGTTGACATATTCACGTTCATCATGTAGTATACTTTTTATTATTCCTATTTCTCTAGTCACTGGCGACACTACATGCAACCTGAATTTCTATTGCTGAGAATGTAACCTCATCCATCTTCTCGTTTCACCTTGTAGATTGCATACATTCAAGACCGTGAACAATTTATACATACAAGATTACAAAAAATTTATACGTGAAAGATTTCAAACAATTTAAGATGCTTAAAATGATTCACTGTGTATATGCAACTGTGAGCATGCACACAAACACAGTCACATACTGACATGTACACAGTTTTTTTTATTATTATTATAAATGAAAATTTCTGAAGCTCAGCGTTGCTTTGCCTAAAGTTTGAGCACTTCAGTTTGTGGTTTCCTTTTATTCAGGCATTGGGTTGTTGTCAATCCTATGCTCCTCCTGGGAATAGCTAGATGCCATAAGGCACTGTTTAGGGCTCCATGAAACAATTAAAGGCGTCTCAAATCTCAACCTTGTAGAGCCACTTCCTGTCCACAGGGATTTTCTTCATGTGGCATACGAAAAAATTTGCAAGTACAGTTGGTTGTGCAGAGATGTCACTATAGGTGACCAAAATGTGTCATGCTTTACCAGTACATGGGGGTATCTCATTTCATCATCATAATTTCTGGTTGGAAATTGGGATGTTGGCACAATTCAAGGAGTGGCTTAAAGAAAGCCTTGGAACTCACGCATGCATGTGTACTGGAAGATACCCATCTCCCTCCAGAGGGAAACTAATTGTCCTCAGGTAGCAATAAGGCATCATGGCTGGAAAATGAAGCCATAACGTGTGAAGGAAGCATTCAGTTGGAAGCATCCTACAAATATATGAATACTGAATAATGGGGGAAGGAGCATAGGAGCTTAATTTTCAGGTAAGAAGGTTTGGGGAGAGGGTGTTCATATATGGCCTCACACCAGAGTGCATCATCTTTTAAGGTTATTTAAGAGCATCATGTCTAGATGGAGGGAAATAAATGGCAAAATAACTTCCCGTGGAGTGGTGACTAGGAAAAGGTAACATCCTTCAAGAATATGACTTGATAGGGATGCTCTATTTTCTAGTTAATTGATCAAAGTAACTTCCACCTAGTCCTTAAGCTCATGATGAAACAATGAACAATAATAGGGTCCTCTAGGAGCAAGAAGTATAATCATGCACAGCTGATTGTATGGAGATGACCATATGTATGATTGTAGTAGCAAAAAAAAAACAAATGCACATATATAGGTATTTTAATGCAGAGAACATCGGTAGTTGCACCAATTACTAAAACAACTTTAGTAGAGAATTCTGAGCCAGTATTATAAATGTTGTTGAATGCAGGCTGTCTTGACAACATGGTTATATTTTCTCTCATTATGATAATATTTCTCAAGCAAGTGACTGTTGAGGAAGGATGTTCTCATTAAGAAATCATCAAGTAACTCAAAGACGATCTTGTGTCTACCATCTTGTATGAATTGTTTAATCTGCTTGAACTTGGTCCTCCGTCTTTCTGTGAAGTCACTAGAAGTAAGGAAATTCATCCTGCTGATTTCAAATAGATTAACGGATGGGAAGAAAAGTTCCAGATTCCTATGCCAACTGCAAGCATGCAACATAACAGGGACAAGGTACATGTTAACATGTGCAGAGAGATAAGATTGATGGGTAAAAACTAAGTTACTAAGGGCATAGCCAAATCTCTGTTTCCATGCATCAGTCATAGAGAGGTGCCAGATGAGAAATCATCGCTAGATGCTTTAGAGTTAACATGATACTGTAATTTCCTGTATTACACTTGGTCACTTCATGAGGAAATCAGAGACCTGCTCAGTTAGCACATAAACTATGAAAGGGGTGTTGAATTTCCTTGCACAGAGTATTTGAAAAAGAGATAAGAGTACTAGCAAAAGGAATGTGGTAGATCCACAGTAGGACCAAGGATGGTATTGCCTATTCTCATATTGCAGTTGCTGTTTGCAACTGCAGCTGCAACTTTTTGCTCCTAGTTCCTTCACCTATTGATGCTTTTGATCTTAGGAGTCCAAGAAGGACCTGATAATCCTTGATAGATAGAACCAAATGTAGGATGCACTAGGAACCTCAGCTGTGATGACTAACTCGTGAAACTGATGGGTGGGTGTGGAAATGGCATTGGTGGAGCATGGAATGACGTATGCAGCAAAGAAGTACTTTAACCAGGCATTTATCAGCAAAGCTCCAAATGCTCTTAGCTGTCCGATCGATCATGTAATTTTTTTTTCCTTTTTTCCAAACTTATCAATTATCATAGTTAGACTAGGATTCCCACCACGGTTGGATGTGAGATATTTCAACACCTTTTAAGTTGTGAGAGTGACATACAGGGTTAGCCTAGCAGGAGATGGATATGTAGTTTAAACCTTAGTTTTCTGCTAAGATGCATGATTATTCCCTTGCATGAGGTAGCTGGTCATGTAAAAACATTGAGACGAGATGGATTATCCTTTTACCTTGGTGTTCTGCTAAGATGAAGGAACAAGGATAGAGTTTTCAGAATTCTGTTTTGTGGGGTGAATTCCTAGGTATATACATGTGCAAGAGAGCACTTGACATCTTCAGGTGAAATTGATACCAAATTTTAAAGATCTGTAGTATACATGATCAACGCACCAATATATCATGATCACTTTGAATTATCTCCATCTGGATTCTGCCAACCAGTGCGCGTGCACGGTGGGTTTGTGTGTGCGTGCACGCACATGTGGCGGTTTTTTATTTATTTTATTTTATTTTATTATGGGAGATGAGGTGTCATTGTATGTAGCTTTGACTGAGGAGGCAGCCTATAGCTACTAAATAGGTTGCTTTTCGCCAGTCCAACTAATTCATCTTTATCTCCATCACCTAAAAAAACACTCAAGCGATTTGATCATACTCATTAGGTGGGCACAAAATGAATGTTTTTTCAACAATAGAATAAATGCCACCACTTAATGAGTGGGAGATTATATATAGATCTCCAGATTGTGTGATGTTTCACACATCTACATTCTAAGGGATGGAGGGCCTGTTTGGCTGCTGTAAATGACCGTAAGTCGTAAGTTATAAACTCTTTTACAGTTGTGAGTTTTACACAAGTAAGTTTTACAGTGTTTGATTGATAATGTGAATTTGTAAGTGAGAGAGTATATTGTGTATTTTGTTGATAATTTGTAAGTCGTAAGTAAAAAAGTTGACACAAAACTAATCATTTGGTGATTTAAACATATTAAATAGTAAAACAATAAAAATGTAAATATTATAAATATTAAATATTTAAGATAAATAAAAATAGTAAATATTAAATATATTAAATATTAATATTAAAAAATAATAAAAAATTATATTACTAAAATATTCATCGTAATCTAATATTAATTATTAAAGATATTAAATATTGCAATTTAATATTAAATATTATTATATTCAATAATTAAAAATATTAGATTCCAAAATAAAAAATAATTTAATAATATTTTTTAAAATTTTATATTAAATATTACTAATCTAATAATAAAAAGATTCTAATAGTAAAAAATTAGAATAATTAATAAAAAATTTTAATCTAATAATTTTAAAAGAATTTCTAATAATTTAAAAAATTAATCTAATAATAAAAAATATTAATCTAATTACAATTAACTGTTTGCAATACTGATTTGCATGACCACAAAATTAACTGTTTAGCTTGCAAGTGGGCTGCAAGTGCATTTTATCACTTACGGTTCTAAACAAACACCGTAAGTGATTTTGCTGCAATTGCATTTTATCACTTGCAGGCCAATTACGGAAAACAAACATGCCCGGAGAGAAGATGAATGTCTTAACTCACCCCAAAAAGTGATCTGTTTAGTAGCTATAAACCAACCCCTTCTTCAAGTTGCCTGAGATGTCCACTCACCTTCCGTTTCTTTTATTTATAACAACTTAGGGATATTGAATGTGTAAGAAGTCAGCTACCTTAAGTTTGTTATGGGATGAGGAAAATGAAAATCCAAGACCTATTGCCTACATAAATTTATCTAAATGCATGGAGTTTTACGCTTATAATATATATGAACAAATCAAATTCTCATTAATTAACTTTTGATATTATTTCTAATTTTTAATGAAAATTATATGTTTATATTGCTCTGTCATTGCCCTGTATCTTACTCTTCAGAATTTTACTTTGTCGTGTGTCAATGTTCGTCATTCCATGTAGAGACACAGGGAAAAAAAATTTCAATTTCTGTATATAGAAGTATCAATGTATCATATCCTTGGCTTGTAGGGATTTGTCATGTAAAAAATGTTTTTCTAGGAGGTAGTCATTCGGTTGTGATGGTTACTCGAAAGTTCTAGGTAAAATAAACATTTGAGCCTACTGGAACTATTATATACCAGGCATATGTTGGCACAAAACCAATGTCGGAATAACCGCTTTGGGGCTGTGACACTCTTTGTCTGCACATCTATCTCCGCATCGGGTATGACATGCGTTTTGGTACCCATGTTGGTGTGATCTTACTGCAGAACTTTTATCGGTTTTCACATGCACAAGCTTTAATTTTGCAACGGTCATAAACAAATCAATGCGGCCTTGTACGATAGGCCAGTTATGTGGTAGATGCACATAGAAGGGGTCTAATGATTGGGAAGATGTGGTGATCCTTTTGAACCAATCTTTACATCCTAGACACGGTGTGCGTTTACCATGTCCGCAACTTTGATAAATCTCATTTGAGTAGTACGAAAGCTTCTTAACCTTCTGCTTTTTCCAATGGAACTTTGTTTACTTTGTTAACAATTTGCTGTAGCATGACTCCATGTAATAGATCCCCAGATAATATTGCGTATGATGTTACTGCATGTACCATGTCAAGGTGCCAAGACTTGATGTTGATAAACTGAAAAAAAATGTAATTTTAGAAAGAAATCCAGAGATGTATTCAGAGATATATTAGTTTCTTAATTCTGCCATCAGTTTTCCTTTGTGGATTTCACATTGTAATTGCCTCCTACCGAAGCTAAATTATTTGCAATCTAAAATGGTTAGTAACTGCCTTTATCAAACTTCTTCTGTCTTTCTATTGTTTCACAAATCTGGCCCTCGTGGTAATAGACATGAAATAGTTCCGTTGTACATGTCCAAACCATCTTCTGTTCGCGCGCGCGCGTGCGCGCGCGTGTGTGTCATGTACTAGTTTAACCCCCAGCTAAGTTTGCTGTTATCTGACTTATCCCTTCAGGCTGTGCCACATCCATCTCAGAATTTATGTTTCTTATAGCCTCATTTTGTGCTTACAAATAAATTTCACAAGCCACATTCTGATCTAAAAATCAAATTATGTAAAATATTTATCTACTGAATCCTGTGCCAGTTATCTTCATATTCATGCTCAAAGCTAGCAGAGCTTTTGGTAAAGAGTCCCAACATATAGTTTCATTTACTGTTGAGGGAAGTGTGCTAGCCATGAGGTATCATATTAATATATTGTGCTACTGTTTCATGATTGTCCGCTGTGTGAATGATTTTCAAGATATTTTTTTTTCTAGGAAAGCTGATGTGTTGTATACAATTGATGTTACCTACAGCCATATCTTCATGAATCTCGTCACCAACATGCGATGAGGAGGGCAAGGGGTTGTGGAGGTCGTTTTCTTAACAAGAAAAACATGGAGAACAATGGTGCTAATCCTACTGAGGGAGGTAATTCTGGTGCATCGAACCAGACACAATCAGCTAGCTCCTCCGGTCTTGAAGCTCTGCCCTCTTATAGTTCAGGGAATCCGGGCTCAGCCAGTCCAGCTGCAATGTCAATGCATGGCATGTATGAACCACACAAGTTTGGAAGCAACAATCATGATGCCTACCAGCAGCAACAGCAGCACTCTGGCTTCCAATTATCAGCATTCCATTCAAACCCGAGTGAAAGGATGGAGGAAGGGGACTGCTCAGGTCAGCAACGGGTTAGTCGAATGCTGGTGAATCAGCACCAAAACAGGGTTGTTGCAATTCAATGAGGCGCTACCCGGATGCGTTCCAGCATTACCCTGCCAATTACTTCTGTACTTCTGTCGGTCCTCAGTGTGTCTGAGAGAAGAAAGGCAGACGAGCAATCTGGAGGCACGGGGGCTCAAACTCCTTGGAAAATCTGATGTTTGAAGGCAATTCATTCTTGGCTGCTTGTCTTTACTTTTTTAAAAAATTGTTCATCTTTCTTTGAAGTCGGTGAAAAGGGGGAATGGAGTCCTCCCATGTAACAGCTCCTCCTCTTACTAGTTGTTTTCCTCTTCTATCTCTGTTGAACACTACTTTACTGTGAAAAGAGAGATGAAACCGGGTGCGATGAAATCAATCAAGTAAATGTAACAGGAGATGAGATCTTTGCTCTCTTCTCAAACATTCAGCATTGCATTGTAACCGAAGAACTATGCGGGAGATTTGGTCCTTTCAACATAATCTTTAGGCATGAAGCTCTTGCAATTGGTGTGATGTCTGATTTGGTGAAGTGCAAAACATTGAAGTCTTCAACTGTAATGTCAATTAACCTCTGTAAAAAACAACATTTAGCCTGCATGCATCATGTTTCTTAAAAGGTGGTTGTAGATTGATGCTGTGATGCTTGTTGTCTCTTTCTCAATGTTTCTTTGTAAAGCATGTGGACTGGCCTCCTTATTGGCCTCATCTGTGATTGTCCTTTTTAATTATTGGCAGCTTCAAAGTTTTGATGAAAGCAAATACCAAGTCAAGTCTTTCATCTAGATGTTGTGAGTCATCATCACAAGTTGATGTGTCTGCTAGAAACTTGCACAGCATTGAATCTGAGGTGGTTGTCTGATTGAGATTTTAGAGCTTGACTCATTCCAAGTAGAATCAGGAAGCATGTATGTGAATGATGAAACACTTCTTCTGGACAATTGACTAAGTAAAGAAATTTAGTTCTTCCATTTATGTCATATTATCTGAATTTAGGATGAAGTCATATCACTGTTCAACTCTCTACCTTAATACCAGCAATGAACATAAGTTGCACAATGTTCATCTATAGTACTTGATGATTGTAGAAAGATCTACTGACCTGCTCATTTTCATTTGTTGATCTGCTGTTTCAATATTTTGTTTGTTTTCATGTACTTATAATGCAGCAGAAACAGGCATAGGTGGCAATTTGATGCTGCTCCAATCCAAACTATTTGACATCCCCATTTACCAAATTTTCTGTAAAAACAACTATATTTTTAAGGATTTTAATATTTGGAGGTGGTATTGGGTCTCTAAAACCCTTGCTCAGTGTACAGAATTCATCCTTGAATCTGGCTCTTCTTAATAGATAGTTGAAGGCATTATCATAACCATTTATAATTTTGTGAAAAACCACAAATCTTCTTGAATGTAATTCAAGAAATGAGTGTAATGCCTGGATGTCTCTAGAGTAAGTTATATTTGTGTCGCATCACAACCGTCTATAACTTACAGTGTACAGTTAAGATTACTGCATTAGACTATCCGACCCCGGTGTCAAGGTACAATGAATCAAACAAGTGGGGGTAATGCATTTGTTCAAAGTTTGCTACTTCATGGCAAGTGATGGGAGGAAAGTTCCCTGAATCAAACAAAGAAGCAATGAATAGACCTGGTAATGGGCAGGGAGTTCTTGGAGCCAAGTGTTCTGAGACAATGAATCTTTCTTGTGCCTTCCTTTTGGTGCTCTTGACTTTGTTTGGCACTGTGGGGGCAACTGCATCATATGCCCTCTTGTTGTTTTCATGTGAGTGAAGTTGCCTTATTTGCTGAAACTTGAAGACTTTACCAAGTTGCCTAAAAATTTGAGGCCAGAATCAAAAGACCAAGAGCCCATGTGAGGTTGATAAATATGCTGACTTATTCCAGAATTAGAAAATAAATTGCCTCCAATTAATAAAATATGGGGGAAAAGATTTTTTTTAGGTATTATTGAATGTATGAAGAATTTGGCATATATATGAACACCACCACCACCCTCTCCTTTGTCTCTTCTTCCACCTTGCTATTTGGTTTCTTAACACTCACCATTTTCCCTTGATGCTACTGCATAAAGAAAAGTAGTTGAGATTGCAATCCACAAAGTTAGGCAGAGTTCAACAAAAGCTCAAGGAGCAGTCTGATTTCCAATCTGATCATAGAATGTATAAACTCGGGAAATTTTATTCAAGGCATGAATATTTGTTCTAAAAATCTGTTTCCTTGTGCCTCTTACACAATTTTTTCATCATCATCAAATGAAAGAATGAACCATTATAACCACGTCTCATTTGAAATTCGAGTTCTTAACAATCCAAGATCTCTCGGAGTTTTAATGTAAACCTTGTTTCGCCTCTAGGTCAAATCCAAAATTTATAATGTCAGTGACAGTGCAGACATCTTGCTCCAAATTGCTTGATGCGCAGGATGTTAAAGTTGTTCGATCCCGTTGATACTATCTGTTAATGAGCTGATCGCAGATATATTTAGTCCTCTTGTCCGGCCAGGTGCACCTCCTTTAATTGAGGAGACATCGACTGCAAACCTACAAGTATACAAGCAGAAATAGCATGGATGAGCTAAAGCTCCCAGCAAGAAGTTAATAAAATGCTTGATATCAGAATAGAATGCCTTACATGCTAGGTATTGAATCTTGGAGTTGATTACCACCACAGTGTATCAGAATCTTTTGATCTCTTTTAGATACAGAATGACTGAGAGGAACTTTGAAGTTCTCTACAACTGCATGATACAAGAGAATTTCAGCACAAATTAAAAAAAATAATAATCAAAGAACGAAAACAGTACAGTGGTGCTCGGTCCTAAAGCGGATACAAGGGAGGAGGAAAGCCTAAAGGGATTTCAGAACAAATAATTTCAGCTTCCTTTTATATTGAAAGTGAAGAAAGAAAATAATGAACCATTCCCTACATTAAGGTGATGAAGATGAGAGACATAAGTTTGTTTTTTCATCCCTCTTGATATACAACCAAACACATTCTAATGAATTGTGTGTGAAAGTAATTACGTGGCTGATACGTAGCATCAGGGTTCTCGTCATCAAGAGCAAGTAATTTCTGCAGTGAAAACCAAAATTCTGTTAGAAAAAATATTTGGTGACATAACTAGCATTTATATAAAATTTGAATATGAAATGTACTTCAGTTTTTACTTGAAAGGGGGAAAAAAAAAATAAGCACCTTCAGATTCTGATAGCATGTTCCAAGGTCATCATTCACCAAAATATGATCAAAAAGACCTGAGGTCCTTCCTTGCTCAAGCTCGGCTTTTGCATTTCTCAGCCTCTTTTGAACTTGTTCCTCAGTTTCTGTCCCCCTACATAAAGCAAGACAAGACACAAATACTCATCTTAAGACCCACCTATATAAGAAGGGCATTGTATAACTGCGAAGGAACACTGGAAGACATTTTCAAATCCTCTTACATACCGAGAACGAAGGCGCTTCTCAAGCTCATTAAATGATGGGGGGCAGATAAAGATAAAAATTGCTTCAAGAGAGCTAGCCCTCACTGATCTAGCACCCTGAACATCTATGTCGAGAATACATCTCTGCAATAAAGAATTGAAAAGAGAATCTTCAGATCTAGCAATTGTACAAATACTAAGTGTACTGAGGATAAACATTGAATTTGAATTTTGCCTTCCCGACATCTGCTACTGCTTCAACTGCCTCAATGCTTGTTCCATAAAGATTTCCATGCACTGATGCTGATTCAAGGAATTTCCCCTCTCTTATGTCTTTCTCCATTATGCTTCTTTCAGTGAAGTGGTAGTGGACTCCATGCAGCTCCTTCTCTCTCGGAGCTCGGGTAGTGTGGCTTACAGAAAACCCAAACGTTGAGGGGAATTCCTCCATTAGCTTGGATATCAAAGTTCCTTTCCCAACTCCAGAGGGGCCACTGATTACAATTGGCTTCGGGCCATCACCATTGACCCCCTTACTCCAGGCTACTACTTCTGTGCCGAGCAGCTTCTTTTGCTCTTTCACAAATGGGGTATCCACCTGCCAATAAGTCACAAGGTAAGATTCAACTGAACATGAAGAAGGTAAAATATAGCTAGGACAACTGTATTTTTTCAAGTGTTGAATAGCTCAGAAACCGCTACCATCAAATTTCAATTCCTAACTTAATATGAAAGTTAGTATTGCTTAATGGTTTTTGCATAAATTAGACAAGAGTTAATTGGGTGTGCATAATTCTAGAATCCATGCCATTTGGCCATTTCACTTGTGGACACAGCACTTGATTCCTTTAGGACCCATCTTCCGCCATGTTCCATTAGTAGTCACAAAGGAGGCCATAAGACAAAATGCCTTGCACTATTTAGTTGGCAATATGTTCCATGTTCAGCCCCTTGAGGACATTCACAAACGACAATCTCCATGTTACGTTCCGTATGCACTAAAAATGTGTTCCGAGTAAAATCTCCAGCAGTATTGTAGCTCTATGTTCTTTTCAACCAAAACAAAATTATGTGAATCATACCAAGCAATTAACTAACCAACATACATTACTGCATAAGGTCTTGAGCTATTGCTTTACATGCCCAAGAGATTTGTGTTGAAATACAAGATGAAAACAGTATCAAGTGTACAAACCTCAAGGAACCAGGTGCAGTCATCTGGAGAAGACTCCCTCTTCAGGATCAAGATCTGATTTTTATTTAGAAGGACAGCCGAGTGGCCTTCTGATGGGGTGGGCTTGATGCCCAATACAGTAGGAACAGACCTTCCAATTCAATGAAGAATATACATCATCAAGCACTAAACAAATGAAAACTTGGAAAATATAAAGAAGCATGGAGTTTGGCAGTGAATCTCACCATTTGCCTGTCAACTTATCAAAAATTTTAACACCAACCGCGGAGTCGGCAGATTCTTCAGCTCCCCCAACTACATACTTAACAACAAAAAGTGCAGACAATTAGATATTGCAATATACTTGCTACCTGATGCTACACAACAATAAAACTCTATCAATCACATGAACTCACAATCTTATCACCGATCGCGGTGGTAGTCTTATAGCCTTGGGTTTCTGAATCACACCCAAAAGCTGGAAATTTATCTGTGGTCTCTAAGAGATATTCTGGAGCTTCTTCCCCCTAGAGACAAAATCCAAGGGATGGCATTTGCATAAACCCAACAAAACCAATGATTTAACAGCTTGATGTGCAAATATGCAACACATATGCAATCATATTTGATAAAGATGACGAACTCACCATCAAGCATTAATATTGCTGCCTGTCCTAAACAAGCTCCAAACTCTGAACAAGATAAAATTAGAGCAGAATGCAATTAACACAATGAACCAAAAGCAATAACTGCAATAAACTACAAAAGGAACACAATAAAGAACCAGAGGCCCATCAATTATATCACCCTCAGTTTCTGCGATTCCTCACATAACAACAAATTAACCATGGCAATGGACTGAAATATGAAATTTGCAACCAAGATCCAACGCAAATATTTTGAAATCTCTGCAATCCAGATCTAATGCAATTGTGAAAAAAGGTTGAAACCTGTACTGTATCAATCAAAAACCCATGTCAAAAATGTCGACGGGCGTGGAGAATAACCAAAACCCAGTTGCATAATCTCTCAGAAAAACCCAAAACCAAACAGGAAAAAAAAAAACAACTCTTTCATCATGCAAACCCACCAAGATTCAATTTTTACCACAGAAACAGAATACAAAAGAGAAACCCACCTCAATCCCCTCGAGAACTCTGAGCTCCAACACGCTTTCAATGCAGAAAATGAAAATAATGGCAGAAAAAAGAAGCCAAAAATAATGAGAGAGAGGCTGGTTGCTTTTAGGAGAGGGAGTCAAACACAGTAAACTCTCCAAACTCCTTCCAATCACTTGAATTTCTGTTGGTGCTGGTCTTCTCTGCTCTTATAATCAAAGCCCAGATATAAATATAATCAAGAATTAATATCAAATCAAATCAAAAGTGACCCCAAAAAAACAAACCGGTTTGGTTGTTAAGGTTTGGTGGGTCCTTCCCCTCTGGCCTAGTTTTGTTGACCAAGTTGCACTTCTTTATTCCTCTTTTTTTTTGTTAAAATTTTGCACAAAACTTCTTGTACAATTCCTATTTGTAGACAAATTAGGTTAGAAAATAGAGTTATATAGTGATTATATCACTTTTCCTGACTGACGTGCTCTTTTTGTTTCTGATCATAAACATATTTGGACTTAAATTTAAGACTTTAGACTTAAATTTAAGTCTTCACTTAATCAAATAATGTTATATTTCCTATTTACCTCATGATATTTTATCCTTAGTTGATGATTCTACACTTTATAGAAATCCCAAAATAATAAATAGGAAAAGTGTACATATTTCTTATATGAGTTTTATAATTTCATTCTGGAATCTAATAATTGGAAAAAGCATAATTTCTCTTGTCAAAGTTTAGAATAAAAGAAAAAAGCATAATTTCTCTTAATTTACCAATTAAAACTCCAAGATTTAAATTGAGGGGAAAAAAAAGAAACTTAACGAGTTTTTAAAATCTGGGGGTTGTTAAGAATAAATAGTTATAATTTTACTTAAGTCTCGCCAAATTTAATGTCACATAATAAATCAAAATAAAAGATACAAAGACCTTACAGAAAGAATTTTACACCACAATCTACTCTTTAACCCCTTCTTTTAAGAATTGTACTTTTCAATCCAATTATACTATTATTGCCACAATTATGGGGAATGGTTACTATATATTCAATATTAATAACAATAACTATATTTCTCCCTATTTTTTGTCTCAGACAAAAGTAGTTCTTTATAATTTATATGACAATAGCAATTAAAACTCCAATTTCTTTTTGCAAATAGCAATTCTTTGAGTTCTTTTTGCACTATTCTCCCATGCAAATAAACCCAAAGATGTAGAGAAAATGGCAAAAAAGAAGCTAAAACAATGAGGGTGGTGGAATTTAGACCCCTCCCTTATCCTCTCTCTCTCTCTCTCTCTCTCTCTCTCTCTCTCTCTCTCCCTCCCCCCCCCCCCCCTCTCTCTCTCTCTCTCGAGAGAGAGGGGGGGGGGGAGAGAGAGAGAGAGAGAGAGAGAGAGAGAGAGAGAGAGAGAGAGAGAGAGAGTGCAAGCTTAGGTTAGCCTACATCCAAGCTTAGGTTAGCCTAGAGGCATAGTGGACCAGGGCCCAAGTTGGGGAGAGAGTTGAAGTGCAATTTGAATTAAAGTTTATTTTTTTATTTTTATTTTATTTTTTTATTTTTTGGGTGGGGGGAGAGAGTAAAATGGTGTAAAAGTGTGTGTGTGTGTGTGTGTGTGTGTGAGAGAGAGAGAGAGAGAGAGAGAGAGAGAGAGAGAGAGAGATGGTGTAAAAGTGAAGCAAAGCAAGTGCATGAGAGAGTTGATGAGACTAATAAAATGGTGTAAAAGTGAAGCAAAGCAGGTGCATGAGAGAGTTGATGAGACTTGAGAGGATGACAAAGTTTGCACTTTAAAATGTGAGAGTGAGAGAGAGAGAGAGAGAGAGAGAGAGAGAGAGAGAGAGATAGAGAGAGAGAGAGTTTCCTGAAGATTGATTGAAGAAGCAGCCAAGTGACCAACTTGGAGTTGGAGTTGGCATGTCTCTTCACTGGTCTCTAGCTGTCCACTACTGTTATTAACTCAACTTGGGCTTGTTCACAGCAACAACTGATAAACTTCATCACAACAACTAATAAACTTCATCTGGGAATTTGATTTGATGTTAATATGATCACCCTCTCTACATGGATTGTGATTTGGTTGAGTGGGCTTGGAATCTAATCCAGTTGCTGGTGAACTTTGTTGGTGGTTTGTGTTTCAGAGGTTGGATTAATCACCTCCTTGTTACTTTAGGCCATGTCTGGCTGTTGGAAAACAAACGAAGGAAAAACATGTGGGTCTCACGATTCAGTATTTGAGTGTTTTCTGAGCTTTAGCTCGGATTCTGACACCGCACTGCAGTGCTAAAATGCTGAGGCTTCATGTAGGGCCATACATTTTTCTTTCTCAGTTTTCACAGTAAACAAACAGAACGGAAATGAGGGAAAACTCGTGTGGCTCACATGTCAGAGCCCAAAAGACACCTATTTTTCTCGCTCATTTCTAGAGCAAACAAACAGCCCCTTAGCGTAAGTGTTTCGACGTTGACATGACACAATATTTACAAGCAAATCCACTTCTCGTGCCAAAGCCTGTTTAGGTTGTAAATGGATATTTGAAATATTTAAATTCAATACAGAAAGTTTGTAGCCTAATTTTGAACTTGAGATTGATGCGTAACCCTTTAATGAATCAGACCTCAAAGGATTCTTATTTGTAGATTATACAGTGTGTATATTATTTGAATTTGGCATTGTAAATGAGTTTAAATAGAAAGCCTTTGTTGATTCTTTTAAAATTATTTTCATCTTCTTGTTGATTACGATATTATCAAATATTAACATTTGAGATCATATAATATACATCGTATTTGGATACTGATATCTAGGGGGTTCAAATATCAGATGATATTTTTGGTATTTTTAGTCTGTTTTCACTCCTAAAATCCAATGGAAAGTATTTTGAGAAGCAGTATTTTGAGGACTGGGTACTTGAATCTGCAGGCAAAGCTTGTTTTATTACTGAATGAGGTCAGAAACTTATATATTATAAATACAAACCAACATAATTTAAACAACAGAAATCACATGAACCACATAAAACACTTCAAAAAATAATAATAATGAGCAGAACAGAGAATCAAACAGGCTACAAGACAACAGGAGCCCAAGAGTTCATTTTCAAATTGCAAGATTTTATATTGTTTTTTTTTTCCTTTTCCTTTTAGTTTATTCTTTTAGCACCAGCACTCTATTTAATTGGTTTCTTCAACTTGCACACACACACACACACACAAAGCAGTCTGCAGGGAATTTCTGAAATAAATAATAAATAGATGGCCTCCAGGATTCATGGCCCCTTGTCCAAACAAAAATGCCTTTGCTTTGCTATCATGAGTGGTGCCAAATGCATTAGCATTGTTGAAATCACTGCCACCAACTTTTTTCTGCAAGCAAAAGCCTGTCTCATGAAAATGGTTTCAATCATTTCTATTGGTGACATTTCATCAGGAAAAAGAGACAAAAGTGACATTGATGTTGGATTCTCATTTGAATTCAAGAGAGCATAGAGTTTTTTTTTTTTTTTTTGGCTGATTTCTATACAGACAGAGAGTTTTCCACAAAAATGTTGATACTATTTACAAGAGTTTTCTATAAATACACTAGATTTTAGCATTTGTTATCCTAGAACTCTAAAATTGTAGCAAGGATAAGAAATTTCAAGAAATAAATGCAGATGTTAAGACATTGGACAAACATAAGTCATTGTGCATGTACCAAATGATCCTAATACTTCACTCTAGAGCTAAGTCATTGTGCATGTACCAAATGATGCCAATATTTCACTCTAAAGTAACAAAGATCCATACAAAATACACTTTCCTATTTCTTATAAAACTTGAGGTATTTCTCATATTTACCCTTCAAACCTTTTGTATTGTTAAATTTATCCCTTAAATCTTCATAATATCTTTATTACCCCCTCAAAATTTCAAAAATATCAGAATTACCCTACCGTCAGTTTAAAGAACAAAAGAAATATTCTTCAATTTTCTGTTATAAAAATGTGAAATTCAAAAAATGCCCTCATAACGGTCTCCAACCAACCCCCTCTCCTACACACGCACCCACTCCTCCTCTGCATCTCCTCTGCCACATTTCCTCTGCGTCTGCCCGTCGCCACAATCGCCTCTGCCTCCTCCGCTGACGACCCCCTCCATCTCCGCCGCTACATACTGCCAGTTGATATTTTTTAATGGTAATAGTATGACAGGTTCATTTTGAATGGCAATAGTGTTGGCGGGTTCATTTTGAATCCAGCAACAAACCTATTCAAATCTTTTGTGTAGTAGTCTCATCAGCTTGGGATTTAATACAGAGAATAGAGAGAAAGACTGGGAGTAGGGGAGTAATTTTGCTCTGCTGCTGTTAGAAACTAACATCAACTGACCTTAAGGTTAATTTTGAAAGTTTTTAATGATTTAAAGGATAATAAAGATATTATGAAGATTAGAAGAGTAAATTTGATGATACGAAAGATTGAAGGGTACATACGAGAGACCCTAAAATTTATTTATTTTCTAAATGCTAATAGATAAAGTTGGAGTACATATGATATCAATCAATGAAAGTAACATCTAGGAATGTGTAAAGGAGACAAAAGTAAAAATATAAACTTGAGAGAGAGAGAGAGAGAGAGAGAGAGTCAAAAATGTTTACAAGTACTCCAAAAGAGACGTTGTTAATATAATATTATTGTTCTCAAAGAGAGGTTAAGAGAGAGAGATTCTCATTATCCTCCTCTTACATGCATGCATCTCTTATGTAGGCCGGTGCAATTAGGTCAATGGAGTAAACAACAATCTTAAGTATAGTATATTATAGTTTTAATTAATATTTTCTTTGATGGATTCCTTGCATGATTCCCAAGAAATTGACTTCCATGTTTCTTGTAACTCAGAAGTGCAACCCCTTTTCTTTCTTTGAGTGGCTCCTTTGAAGAAGCCATGGATTATGGTAGTGTGGTCCAAGGACAAAAAATTGTAGACCCCATGGATTTTTCTCTCCTCCCATTCTTCTTCTTGTGATCTACAATGGTCTCAAGTTTGCTGAGCAACAATCACTGTCAAAGAGATTCAAGGTCTTGATCCCATTTGGAAATGAAATGATACAATCCACAGAAAAGAAAAAAAAAAACCATTCTTTCATTATCTTGAAATTACTTCGAGGTCTTCTACTGACAATGGAATCATTCAAATTTTTCACTGTCTTCAGAGCTTGCACTGAAAAAACATGGGAGCCTGCTTCTTCATAAGCAAGCTGAATCTGATTCTTTAAAGCAATGAGATACAACAGCAAAAAACATATATTGAAACTAAATCATTTGACCCAGTGTCACATCTGAACAGCAAAATTCTACTGTCAAAGAATAAAACTGTAGACAGATTGTTCTTTTTCATCCTGAGGCCATGCTTCAACTGTAAACATAATTTTTTTTCAATAATCCACAACATATTATATGAATCCTTCAAACATCAAAAAGAAAACTGACATTATTTAAAACAGATTTAACTGGGATTCCTGTTTCATAATACTCACAGTTATATCTGCTTCAAATAGCTTATAATGAAAGTACAACACTCTCATACGCCAATATAAGTTTGTTTAAGTGCAAGTTGAATTTGCACAATCACAAAATAGAAGCTCTTGGGTCACTAATACAAGGGGATCATGATACCTATTGGTGTGCATGTAAACGCTTATCTAAGAAATTTTTTTTTCCTTTTTTCAAGACATTCCAAATCCATGAAAATTAGCAACATATCCTTATCTTTAAATGAAGTTCCAGTATTTGCTCTAGCACAGACAAGCAAAGGAAGCTAAATTAGACATACATAGGGAAACATTAGATATCCAGCAAGTGAGCACAACCATGGAAGAACACTAGAAGCTGCAATCAACACCATATATCTGTCATATATATTGAAAGTTTACCTTTTATAATCCCAAGCCAGTCACTGTATGTAAGATCCATCAAAAAGATCCATAAGTTGGTGGGGTGTGTGCTGTGCGCGCGGTAAAAAGAGGTGTATGTAACTTCACTTAGGGCCTGTTTGGTTAAGGGTAGAAGTGAGGAAGTGAGGAATTGAGGAAGTGATAATAATTCCCTTTGGAACTTGAGAATTGGTTAGTAAGTTTTTCGGTGTTTGGATGTCGTTGGGAAGTATGGTTTGGAAAATATTTTGTCTTTTCCGGTGTTTGGATGGTAATGTGAAAGTGGAAGTGAAAAAGTTGACCACAAAATTGACCGTAAAATAATATTAAAATAAAAATTTATTAAGAAAAATAAAAAATAGACTATAATTAGAATGCAAGTGAGATTTACATGATCAAAAAATTAACTGTTTTGTGCTACAACTTAGTACAAATGAGATTTACATGATCACAAAATTAACTGTAGCACTTTGGAAGTGAGGAAATGATTGTATAAAGAGAAAAGGAAAAGGAGTTTTCTTATTTTTCTTTTCTGGTGTTTGGATAGATAAGGAACTGAGCAATTATACTTCCCTATTTCCTTACTTCCGTCCACTTCCTTGCAACCAAACAGCTCCTTAGTTACACCTATGTGTACTGTAACTCTATCATACATGCATGCGTGCACACACACACACAACACACACATATATAAACTAAAATCAAAATTGAAACTTGTAATGAAATTACCAGAACAAAACTAATCCAAACCTTTGATGGAAAAAAGAGTCCAAAACGAGCTCGAAACTTCTTTTACTGCTATACACATCACTTAAATTTAGTCTATAAGTCTCCAAGCAGGGGCAGACAATCCAGTGTGAGCGGATTTTATAAAATAATAAATAACACATGTAATTTTTTATATAATATCTTGTTTTACATTATTTTTTCTCTCATAAAAATATTTCTGAACTCTAACTCAGATAGTAACTTATAAAATTACATTATCAGAGGTCACAACTTTCAGTCTGACGGGTGCAACACTATCTTTTACTTTCCTTATCTCTTGTCTTACTTCATTTAATCCACACTGAAATTCTTATTACATTTATGTCTACACTGAAAAAATATCAAGCATCCGCAACTGTTCTGAGCAGAAGTGACAGGCCTGACAATTTGTAAGGCTACTGTATATCTTCTAACTCAGTGTCAGGATCAACACCCATCATATTTTCTTTAAATGGTAATGCAACAAGCAGTTTGCAAGTCACCTCAACAAGATCACCAGCTGTGTCATCAGTTTGTGACTCTTGTTCACATGAACTAAAGTTGTCAAAAGCACCATGGGGCATCAGGAGCATGGCAAATCTGTTGCTAGATATGAAAGCTTGGCTTGACACTTTTAACGACCTGAAAGTGACCTACATTCTTCACGAAGGAAACGCACCAGCAGATTTCACGACGGTGGAAAGATCAAAAGGTATTGCAATTGTGTACAGTATAGACAACTTACCATCTGAGTTGTACAACGTGCTCAACTTAGATATTAGGAGTTGTGGCGCAGAAAGAAAATATCAATTGTTCTTGTTTTACCCTAAAAAAAAGGAAAATAGATTTGTAGTTTTTTGTACATGAAATTGATCACCAAATACATGACATTAAATTGACTAGCCAAAGATGTGGTGAACATTAAATTGGGCTGTTGTTGGGCCAAGCCCATCTAAAGCCCAAACCCAGCCCAAGTGTCCATTCACTCCCAGTGTAGAGAGGGGTGAAGCCGTAGTTCCATTTTGCACATATTCAGCGGGGTGCGTCACTGGGTCCTACCGGAATCAACGGTTCACACTCAGAGGCCCACCGGAATCAACGGCTCAGATGAGCGCGGTGACCACAGTGACCAAAACGCGGTGAGCAAAATTTTTTTCGAGAAGAAGTAGCTCGAACATCCAACGTCACTGAATTGGCAGAAATGCCCTCTGTCGGTCGCATCTCTCGTAGCTGTAATCACTCTCTCGCACCTCCCCTCACTGACTGCCAGCTAAGCATCACAGAAATGTGTACACCTAGACCGAGCACCGACCGCTAGCTGGCAAATGCAACCATGGGCCCGCCTGACAGTTGTTGAGGTTTTGTTTTGGGTGCAAGGAAGTGAGTCTGTGAAGTTTTCGCCACCTTTGTCTCTTGCAACAATCCGACGAAATTCACAGCTAAAAATATAGGTGCCAACAAATATTAAGATAACTTTTTTTCTAAAAATAAATGGTGGAGGATAGTTCTGTCCTTTTACGCGTTGGTGTTTTACATAAACGCCCAAACCAACGTGATTTTACAATTCAGACAACTTAAATTACTTGAAATTTCATTCTTTCCTTCTCACTTTTTGTATCCTTCATGTTCGATAGATAGATTTTCTATTTTTTTCCATCAGTAATTTGATTTTATGTTAGCAGAGAGAATAGATATATAGTTTTTATCTAGCAATGCTTTTATCTCATTGAATACTCTTATTTTTAATCTCAAGTATCTAATTTTTCTGAGAAAATCAAAAACTCATTCTATTGACATAACGAGTTAAAATAAGCTTAATGGCTAGGGCTTGATTAGCCCCCATTCTTTTTTCTCCAAAAAGAAGAAGTTAAAAGCAAGTTAATTTATGCTTTGCTCAAACTCAAATATTATATTTTGTTTATTTTATTTTTTATGTATTGTTACAAATTTCTCTCTCTAAAAAGTCTTAATAATTACTCACTTATGAAGTTGAAACTTACAGTAAATGTATTATCCATAATGTTGTTTTTTTTCCCGGAATAATTTAAAATGAGATGAGAGGGTCAAGCACTTTTTTGTTCAATCGCACAAAAAATGTCCTGCAATTGTAAATACAAGTGTTTTCTTGATATTTCTACTGTAAATATAGAGAATAAACGGACTTTAATGCAAAATTGTCCTTCTTCTATCTTTTGCCCTTTGGCCTTGACTTGAGGACAGAAGTGAGGAAGTCCCTGTCGGCAAAAAAAAAATACAGGGCCTCAATGGTTAGAACGTCGCTTTCACCCTAAACTACCCTTTTATTTTCCTTATACATTACAAATTAATCTTTCTCTCTCCTCTCTCTTTTCTTAAGAGTCAGAGAGAGCTGCTGCAGTTGGAGAGATCGTCACCCTCCCTCTCTCCTCTCTCTCTCTCTCTCTCTCTCTCTCTCTCTCTCAGTTTTGGTGGATATCTGTAGCAATTCTCGGCCAAAGGTCAGTTCTTTTCTCTCTCATCAAACTGATTCTGTGATAAAAATCGCTTCTTTTGGTAGCTTAAATTGGCACTTTTCTGTGTGGCAATTAACCGAACACCTTCAGGATAAGTTGAGAGTTAGTCAGATCTGGTCAATCTTATAGAGATCTTTCAGTTTCCACTTATTTGATGAATTGGGTTTTTAATTTCGGCAGGGATGCAGTAAAATTGTGCATAGATCTGGTGAGATTGAAGCTCCTCTTCAGTGGGATCTGCTGAGAAGCTTTGCTGGGTTCAATGGAGGTCGACGGAGAGACAGGGGTCAGTATTTCCTTAAATGAAGATTTATTCTCTGTGTCTCTCAGCTCAAATGTAGTTCCTTTGGTGCTTCTGTTTTGAAAAGATTATAACTTTTATGGTAGTGATCAAGTCTCACTGTAATTGGATGAAGACACTTTAGATGTAGTTTAGAATGTAACCCTATAAAGATTCAATTTTTATAAATTTTTGCTTAAATGTATGTAGTTCCTTGGTTGAAAGTTTGTGGTTCTAGCACTGATTTGAGTCTTAATTTTGCTTTGGTTTAGAAACACGGGAAGCATGCCGGAGGCCAGCAGGTCTGCCAGATCTGTGGTGATGGCGTGGGCACCACAATCGACGGGGATCTCTTTGTGGCTTGTGATGTCTGTGTATTCCCCGTGTGCCGCCCATGCTACGAGTATGAGAGGAAGGACGGGAACCGAACTTGCCCGCAGTGCAAGACCAAGTACAAGAGGCATAAAGGTCTGATCATGGATCTTTGTTATCTCGGTGGAGTCGGGAGAACTCGAATTGAAAATTGCCTAATTTGTTGTTGTTTGGTGATTGTTAGGGAGCCCACCGATCCGTGGGGAGGAAGGGGATGATGGAGAAGTTGATGATGTGAGCGATTTCAATTACCCATCCGGGGGTCAAGATCAGAAGCAGAAGATTGCTGAGAGGATGCTGAGCTGGCATATGAGCTATGGGAGAGGGGAGGATGTTGGGCCACCGAAGTATGATAGTGGGGAGCTTCCCCGCAATCACATTCCTCTGCTCACTCACAGCCAGACGGTATTAGTTTCGCCAACATGGAATCAGTGTTCTTGTTACTTGAACTCATTTTTTGATTTATAAGTATATTCTTGATTTGATCCCTTTACAGCTCTCGGGGAACTGCCTGGAGCATCCCCTGATATGTCTCCAGGAGGTGGTGGGAAGCGCGTGCATCCTCTTCCGTATGTTCATTCACGTATGTGGCTTGAACATATTGCTTTTGGCTTTCAGATTTATGTATTGCTTTTGTGCATATTTATGTTTTTCTTTTTTCCTTACTAAGCAGCTAATCCGTCAAGGGAGTTCTCGGGAGGGTTTGGTAATGTTGCGTGGAAGGAAAGGGTTGATGGGTGGAAGATGAAGCAGGATAAAAATGTAGTTCCAATGACCAATGGTACTAGCCATGCTCCTTCTGAGGGAAGGGGAGTTGGTGACATTGATGCAACTACAGATTATAACATGGATGATGCTTTACTGTAAGTTTTTATATTGATGTATAACTTGTTCATTTGTTCCTATATGATTGATATGTGAAAATGGTAAATATCTTGCTGGCAGCAAGTCTGGTTTTACTTCTTCCTGAAAGTTTTAGGGCCATACATGTGTGCATTTAAACTATAAGAATTTTCTAGTTACACATGTTTCTGCAGTAATGCCGACTTCCAGTATTTGTAGAACAACTGTAGAAATTTATCTCTTCCGTTGGTACTTGCGTTGAGTTCTTGCATTGCTCATATTTTGTCTTCCAATATGTTTGTGACGCGAATCTGAGGCTGTGGCATGGACAACCTCAATCGTGAATTATTGTGCCATCAAATGCATCACTTCTTGATGTTTCATTGCAATTCCTATGTAATAATTTAGAATTTGCTTTTCGTCATGTCCGTGTTGACATGTTTGGTTCCACGCTTCTTAGATCCAAGGTTTACGTAAAATTTTGTACTTCTGCGATTCATCATTCTGCTACACAGGCATTTTCTATTTTCTATTGGTACCTTATTGGTATCATTCTCGATGTTTCACCACAAAGTGCGCAGAAGTGTCCATTAAAAGAAAAATAATACATTTGGTGTGCTGAAAGTTTACCAAGATTATAGATCATGAAAGTTGACCCCTTTTTTAGGTCAGGTGGATTAAAATCACTCTGATTCACATCTTTTTTTTCTCCAAAAAATATGACAAAAAAAAAAAAGAACGAAAGAAAGTTGATCATTTTTCATATTGTATTTATTTTGTGAATGTGCAATAGTGGTCTTCATGTCTACTTAACAGATGTACTTTACTACTGGCATGAACTGTGTTTGGCTGATATACAAGTATTTATGTATGTAAGTGCATGCATGCGTGTGTGGCATGCGGAGTTTCCTTAGTTGCACTCACTTATTCCTGTTTGCATGTGCAATTTGATTTCTTTCTAATAGATTGCCATCATATCGCAGGAACGATGAAGCTCGCCAGCCTCTTTCGAGGAAAGTGTCTATTCCATCTTCCCGATAAACCCGTACAGAATGGTTATTTGTCTGCGTCTTGTCGTTCTCTGCATCTTCTTGCATTATCGTATCACAAATCCTGTGCGCAATGCATATGCTTTGTGGTTGCTTTCTGTGATATGTGAGATCTGGTTCGCTATATCCTGGATCTTGGATCAGTTCCCTAAATGGTTCCCTGTGAATCGTGAGACTTACCTTGATCGACTGGCTATTAGGTAATTTCTTCATTTTTGGCTGCTGTAGTTCCCTTCAATATCTATTATTGCTAATTGACATTTTTAATACAATTGATCTCTAAGTTTTAGCTAATGAATTAGACGTTAGACAGCGATCTAAATGTTAGTCTACCTTTGTTTGCTTTTACAGATATGACAGAGAAGGTGAACCATCCCAGTTGGCTGCTGTTGACATTTTTGTTAGTACTGTCGATCCATTAAAGGAGCCTCCTCTTGTCACTGCCAATACAGTGCTATCAATTCTTGCTGTGGATTATCCTGTTGACAAGGTTTCTTGCTATGTATCTGATGATGGAGCTGCCATGCTGACATTTGAAGCCCTGGCTGAAACCTCAGAATTTGCAAGAAAATGGGTCCCTTTCTGTAAGAAATATAGTATTGAACCCCGAGCTCCTGAATGGTACTTCACAAAGAAGATTGATTATCTGAAAGATAAGGTTCAGCCCTCATTTGTGAAAGATCGACGTGCAATGAAGGTAGGTACAAAATATAGTCATGTGAAGTTTTCATCATAATTGGGTTCTTTATTTCTCTTGGGCGTGTCTGTCTTACTGCCACTTCATATAACCCAGAGAGAGTATGAAGAGTTCAAAGTTCGCATCAATGGCCTTGTTGCTAAGGCACAGAAAGTTCCTGAAGAGGGGTGGATCATGCAAGATGGAACACCTTGGCCAGGAAATAACACCAGGGATCATCCTGGAATGATACAGGTTGGTGCTTCTAACTTGATTTGTTATTAGCTAGCTTTCAGTTCTGACGGACTGTTTACTGGGACCATTTTTTAATATTTCTTTGTTCTTTTAAGGAGTAGCTCATTTTCAAGTTTTTCCAACTGCTGAGGTGAGGCACTACTTTGTATATTTTGAGTAACAGACAAACTACATTAACATGTCCATCATATAATTGCCTGTGATACATAATTTACCCATCAAGAATCTCATTGTCATGTCAACTCTCTCAGGAGCTTGTTGTTTTAACACGTTAACTGCACTGCCTATTTTATGGAGGAAGGAGTGACTGTGGAAGGTTAATTCTAAAGCTAATAGTTTCCAACTACCTGTTTTGCAGGTTTTCTTAGGCCACAGTGGAGGGCTCGACAGTGACGGGAATGAGCTTCCACGGTTGGTTTATGTGTCTCGTGAAAAGCGCCCTGGTTTCCAACATCACAAGAAGGCTGGTGCCATGAATGCTCTTGTAAGAAATCAGACACTACATTTTGATATAGCTACATGTTATTATATCTTTTCATTTGATAATCTGTTTTTAAACTCCTTGCAGGTACGAGTATCTGCTGTCCTTACAAATGGATCCTATTTATTGAATCTTGATTGTGATCATTACATAAATAACAGCAAGGCGTTGAGGGAAGCTATGTGTTTCCTTATGGATCCAAATCTTGGCAGATCAGTTTGTTATGTACAATTTCCTCAGAGGTTTGATGGTATAGATAGGAACGATCGGTATGCCAACCGCAATACTGTGTTTTTTGATGTAAGTCAAGTTGTCCTTTTATTACTTCATATTTTTTATGAATTGAATGGAATCAATTTTCATCAAGCCAGAAGTACAGTAAATAATATCCAAATATGCTCAAAGGCGGCCTTATGTGCATGCAGATTTTTCAAATAAGCATTCACTCAAGCTATTTACTTTCTTACCTTTTTTCGGAGGAGAATCAAGCTATTTACTTTGTTTAACATTCAACTCAATTCACCTCTATTAGAAACAAAAAAAAAAAAAATCTCGACTCATCAAGCCCTTGTTATGGGATTGCAGAAATTTGTAATTATTGTTCCTCCTGAAAATGGCATTCCTTCAAGTTCTGGAGTGATTGAAAAATCTTTTTCTATTTTTTGTCCTAACTAATTTTTTTTATTGATACACTTCTCTCGGTATGCTATTTTCTGTTGTTTCTTTCTTTCACCAAAATCCCCAGTGTTCTAAATGGCGGCCACAGCGGCTACATCGGCCGGGAAAATTTATCGGAGATATATCAGGGATATTTTCAAAAATCAGATGTCAAAATCGGACTGTAAATATACATATCTTCTTGTCTTAAATCGCATCTTAATAAGACAATAGATGCATAAATTATATAAATCTACAGAAAACATCATACTTATATGTTTAAGATATACTTAACTCGATAACTTGCATTAAGCTTATGAATCCATAATCACTATCCAAGTGTAGAATCTTCAAAAATGTCACATTGTCACATCATTCGAATTACCCAAATACCTAACCTAGAAATTGAGTGTAAAACGCTATATCGGGTCCAAAATCGTCGAAATAGCGGCCGATATATCGGGTCCATGCCTATTTATCGGCGATTTTGAATGAAAAACGCTATATCGGTTTGGATGTGTCAAATCATTGCGTCTAGATGCCCTAAACGCAATATCGGCGCAATATCGGGGTTATATCGGGGATATTTAGAACACTGAAAATCCCATATTAAAATTTCAGTAGTGGGAAGATGTTAATTGTTTTTTTGATCTAAGAAAAGCGAAGGATTTCCATTATATCGGGATTGTAAAAAACTGGGTACAAATGCTTCCATCTTCTGACTGATTTTCTTGTTTCTTACCATTGTAGATTAATTTAAGAGGTCTCGATGGCATCCAAGGCCCTGTTTATGTGGGTACAGGATGTGTCTTCAACAGAACTGCTTTATATGGGTATGAGCCTCCCATCAAGAGCAAGCACAAGAAGGGTGGATTCTTGTCTTCGTGCTGTGGTGGCTCGAGGAAGAAAAATTCAAAATCAAGCAAGAAGGGTTCAGACAAGAAAAAATCAAGCAAGCATGTGGACAATACTGTACCAATATTCAATCTGGAAGACATAGAAGAAGGGGTTGAAGGTAAGCTTATATCCTATTCTGTTTCCATATAAAATGCACATGGCATGAGCGATTTGGTTATGTGCATGTGATAATTGTGAAGTTCAGCCGAGACAAATAAATAAATTTGAACTGCTTATCCAATCTTTACGGTCTTTAGATTGTGCAGAAGACTCATTTTAACTTTTCTTACTGAATATAGTTCTTACTTTTAAAATTGTTTGATATTATTAGGAGCTGGATTTGATGATGAGAAGTCACTACTCATGTCGCAAGTGAGCTTGGAGAAAAGGTTCGGTCAGTCTACTGTCTTTGTTGCCTCGACACTGATGGAACATGGTGGTGTCCCTCAATCAGCAACGCCTGAATCTCTTCTAAAAGAAGCTATTCATGTCATCAGCTGTGGCTATGAAGATAAGACTGAATGGGGTAGTGAGGTATGTTACTAGGACTCCTGCCACTTCATTTTTATTGTCCCAGCAACCTACTTATTCTTCATTTCTGTATCATCAACAGTGGAACCATCTTGCAATGCCTACTGCTTTGAATGAACTGTAGCATAACAACTTGGAAAAATTAATTAGAAGCTGGCAGTGGTTTACTTGGATTTCTGTTATTTCTGGACTAAGTTCATAAAGTTTGCTTAGCTTGATTAACCTTAGAGCTTCAATACTAATACTAATGTAAACAACCTCTAACTTGAACACCCCAACTTAGGATCCATTGTAGTTCTAATCTTCTTGGGATGTTTGAAGTTAGGAGTGTTCAGTTGAGCACTTTAAGTTGTTGGTTAAGTTCTTTGGTGCATAAGCAGCTTCTTGTAATATTTCATTAACCTTGAAATTTCTGATCATCCTGCTCGTCTTCACACAATTTTGATTTCTTTTCTTATTTACTCCCTTGGTTATTTCCTAAATTTCCTGACATATGTGTGTGAATTACATTGGTATTCTGTAATGCTGGGGAGAAGTGAGGATTGCATTTAACAAAAAATTCTTGTTTGGTTATTTGTATGTATTAATGGGAGTTTTGTTGGTAGGCTTCTGCTGGATAGTAGATAAATAAGCAGATACTCAGTGCAGCCTTTGATCTTGCTATATAAACTTAAAATTTGGGTTTCTGCAATTGCCATCTTCATTGGAATTAAGAACATTCGTTTGCATCCTGTTAAAATATAAATACCTCTATCCTCACTTTAACTTCAGAATTTTGGTGCAGTGGCAGAGACTTTAATATGGTATGAGAGCAACCCAAGTTCAAATCCCATCGGGTGCGCATTTAAAAGTGGATTTAAAAACAAAGATACCCTAGAGCAAAATCTCAGGTTTCAGCCCATAAAAAGGGCGCTCGACCTGCGGGGGCGTGTTAAAATAAAAATTTTAACCCTCACTTTAACTTCGGAGTTTTGGTGCGTGGCAGGCACTTCAATACATCCAAACAACTGTATTTGTTAAGTAGTTGGAATCTGCAACATGTATTATGCACAAAATAAATTTGTAAGATACCAGGGTTGTTTTTCTAATAACAAACTTAGATACATAGAAATCTGTGTAAGGTCATCCTGCCTCCTTATTTATTTGTTTGTTTGTTTTGTTCTTCTTTTCGGGTAAATTTTTGGGTAAATTAAAAGGTCATAATGAATTTATCTGCCGCTGCAGATTGGATGGATTTATGGTTCAGTTACAGAGGATATTCTTACTGGATTCAAGATGCATGCTCGTGGTTGGCGTTCAATTTACTGCATGCCTCATCCTCCAGCCTTCAAAGGATCTGCTCCCATTAACTTGTCAGATCGTCTGAACCAAGTGCTTCGGTGGGCACTGGGATCCGTTGAAATCCTCTTCAGTCGGCATTGTCCCATATGGTATGGATATGGAGGACGCCTCAAATTCTTAGAAAGGTTTGCCTATATCAACACCACCATCTACCCACTTACTGCTGTTCCTCTCATTGTATACTGTACACTGCCAGCAATCTGTCTCCTTACTGGAAAGTTCATCATCCCTCAGGTACCTATCTTAATTTTGATTCCTACATCTGGTTATAATATAATGTTTTCTTCTCAAATTTGTACTGAATGGAATACATTATACAATACAGATCAGCAATATCGCCAGTATTTGGTTCATCTCTCTCTTCCTTTCCATCTTCGCCACTGGTATACTGGAAATGAGGTGGAGTGGGGTTGGGATCGATGAATGGTGGAGAAATGAACAGTTTTGGGTGATTGGAGGCACATCTGCTCATCTGTTTGCCGTCTTCCAGGGTCTTCTCAAGGTCCTGGCAGGTATTGATACCAACTTTACTGTTACCTCTAAGGCCTCTGATGAGGATGGTGACTTTACCGAGCTATACATGTTCAAATGGACGACCCTCCTGATACCTCCTACGACCCTTCTTATCATCAACCTGGTGGGCGTTGTCGCTGGCATCTCATACGCTATCAACAGCGGGTACCAGTCGTGGGGCCCACTCTTCGGGAAGCTCTTCTTTGCCTTTTGGGTCATTGTCCATCTCTACCCCTTCCTCAAGGGTCTGATGGGAAGGCAGAACAGGACTCCTACAATCGTGGTTGTCTGGTCCATTCTCCTCGCTTCCATCTTCTCCTTGTTATGGGTTAGGATCGATCCCTTCACCACCCGGGTCACTGGTCCAGATGTCCAACAATGTGGAATCAACTGTTAAGATCACACACAAAGAGAGGGAACTGAAAGTGGAGGAAACTCCGATGTTTCAATGAAGTTGGCATCAGATGGCCCCTGAAACGAGTGATCGTCAGTTTGTTAGTTTTTGTTTATTAAGCTGATATATTTATATATCATCCTTTGTATAGGGCTTCTACAGCCCAAGTGTAAGTAGAAAACATAGGTTGGGTTTCACAGAACATTTTGGATAGTGTCTGCTGTTCCCAAATTATTTGTTGTTATTTATGTCCTTGTATCAGAAATTGTTTGCTAAAGAATGAAACTGTTCCTGTTAGTGTTTTTGCATTCACTCCAAATTCTTGATTTGTTTTAGTTAATTGCCATTGCTTTGATCCTTGAGTTGTTATATGAGAATGATAGGAATTGTGTACAATCTTCTTGTTTACCTGAAATTTGAAGATGATATTTTTGGAGTTTAACTCATGTGCAGAAGCACAATACAATATCCAAACCAAAAGGTCAGGTATTTGAGACATTGATACAATTGGTCACCACCCAAACTGAAACCCTTGACCTCAGCATTACTCAACTCTGCAAACAGAAAGTATCTATTTTCACCATACATTTGCTTTCCAAGTCCTGGTGTTGGTTAGTTATAAGTTACCTGCATCACCTGGTATCTTATGGCATCTAGTCATATTACTTCAGTCAGTCCACAGTTCCCTCAAAAATCCCTTTTTATGAAGTTCAAAAATATTAGGATAGGGGTTTAACGGAAATTGGGAGGCAAGGTAGGGATATAAAACAAATTTACCCAATACTTCAAAACTTCCTCCCTCTCAAAAATCCAATCCAAATAGTCACAAGTGTTCATCTATTGCCAAACAAGATCAAAAGGTGCAAACATCTCTTTCACACTTCCCTTTGGCGTGCACAAGCTTGAAATTTAGAACTATCAAGCATCATTCTTTTTGTTTCTAATTCTTTTTTGAGAATAGTAAGTAGGATGTAGGTTAGAGGTCTTGAACAAACTAATCCTTCAAGTAAGCCTGATGTCTGCAGAAGCTTAGTATTTGAAGCTAGCGAGCATCACGAGAATGGTAAGACGTAGGTTGGCAACCAGCCGGGGGAATGCTTTTCATCTCAGTCTCTTTCTCACTCCATAATTATGAATCATGGATTGAGTACAGCTCAAAATCAACAAACTCCCCATACTCTTTTCACATATATAAGCTTAAAAATGTCAGGTTTAGTTCTCTTGTCTGGTTTTCAGAGGACAGCAAGAGATGGGTGCATCAGGCTTCCTTTTATTGCGTCTTCTCACTTTCTCTTCATTCTCTGCCTTTCCTGCCGTGCGCGCCAGTTATCTATCTCAAATCACATAGCAAGCTGTAGCAGTCCTCGTCCTTCACAGAAAAGTCTTGAATGTTGATGACTATGGTGCTCATGGTGATGGAGTTACTGATGATAGAGAGGTATGTAACTAAACATGGTTCTCAAAAATTGCGTTATTCGAGTTGTCTAATGAGTTTTTATGTTATTGTAGGCCTTCGAAAAAGCCTGGAAGAAAGCTTGCTTATCTCGCCTGTCAGCTGTCCTCGTAGTGCCTGAGAACAAGAAGTACCTTCTCAAGCCACTCTTCTTCTCTGGTCCTTGCAAGTCTCATATTACCATGAAGGTACATGCATGCAATTTGATTTTTTTTCCCGGAATCATTTAGTGCATACTGAATTTCCTAATTGTGTATCAGATCAGGGGCATGATAGAGAGACTGGGAGGAATCGTTCGGACTGTGATGGTATGAGCACTAACACTGGATTATGTTCTACAACATAAGAAACCTTGTAGTCACAGGTGGCGGAACAGTCAAGGGCAATGGCCAGATATGGTGGCAGAATTCTTGCGAAATGCGACTCTGGTGATCACATCTCCCCTTATTTTCTGATCTGCAAATGATTATTTCTGATACATCACCAACTTTTTGTTTCACAACATTCTTGAGTTAGCCTTGCATTGTTGCACCAACGGTATGTTCATGGTATTTTTTGCATGATCAAGAAAGAGATTTATGTACCCAAATAGATAATGTTTTTGTTGATTTTCACAGGCCTCGACTTTTTTTCGAATGCAAAGGTCTGAGGCTGGAGGACTTGAGGATACAAGATAGCCAACAAATTCATGTGTCGATTGAGAAATGTAGAAATGTTGAGGCCTCAGATCTCTATATCAGTGCACCAGAGACAAGTCCCAATACCGATGGAATTCACATAGCCAACACGAAGAACATAGTCGTATCTAATTGTGATATCAGAACAGGTGAGAAAACTAGACAAACTGCATTCAATCCAACTTCTTTCTAATCAGTAGATATTTTAAATTAAATCTGTATAAAATTTTAGGTGATGACTGTATATCGATTGTATCTGGATCTCAAAATGTTAAAGGGATGAACATATTATGTGGCCCAGCCGCCAGGTCATGGAATCAGGTATGTCACTCTTAACTCCTACTAGTTTCAGACCTAACAAACTTTAACATTCCAGAGTTACCTATTTGCTTTTGTTTCTGCGAACAGCATTGGAAGTTTAGGAGCTAACAAACCCAGGGACCGTGTCAGAAATGTGATGTTGGACACGGTCACGCTTTAAGGTACACAAAATGGAGTCTGAATCAAGAGCTGGCAGGTAATGTAAACCTATGAATATATACAAGAACATAACTTTTCGCCATTGAAATAGAAACAATATATTAAGAAATACTTGTTTGTAACTGCAAATTGAGTTAACGGGCAACAAATTAGTCACAGTTGCCAACCTGTATTATTACAATATACATGGATTCATATAGGCATCTCCACATGGATCAAACAAACACCCCCCCCCCCCCCCCCCCCCCACACCCCCCCCCCCCCCCCAAAAAAAAAAAAAAACAAAAAAAACAAAAAAAACACACTGCGGGATGTAATGCTTGTATACAAATTTTCGTTGACCTAAAATGGATCAGCTTGAGTATTTGGGTTCAATACATAACATGGTACTAGAGAAACTTTAAAGTCTTTGATCCAAAATGGATATATATGAGGAATTTACATAACATTGTTGGCTCACAACTGATTTTATGAAAATTGCTTTCATCATCTGTTTAAATGCACAGGGAGGCCGGGGTTATGCAGAAAGCATCGTATTTCAAAATATCAACATGCACAACGTTCAGAATCCTATAATCATTGATCAAAATTATTGAGACTCTAAGGACCCATGCACCGAACAAGTAAATGACCCTGATACGCTTCTCTGTTTCTTCTTCCTCCTCCTCCTCATCCTTTCTCATTGTCAAGCAGCCAAGAACTCTCTTGAATGATTTCAGAAAGACGCAGTGGCAATAAGCCGTGTGGGATACAAGAACATCAAGGGAACAAGCGCTTCCGATGTGTCTATGAAATTCAGTTGTAGCAAAAGCCTTCCATGTCATGGGATCCAGCTTCAGGACATCAATTTAGTAGGAGAAGATGGAAATAGCACAAAAAGTTCATGCAACCATGTTAACTGGACTGGAAGTGGGGGAGTTGTCCCAACTCCTTGTGAGAAAAAGATTTGAAAGATCATACCAAAGAAACTCTTGTGTTTGTATATTCTAACATTGTTTGATCAGATATTCATTTATGATTACCTTGTAAACATAGGATATGATTAATCCTTGTAAAAGGAGATTGAAGCTCTCCTTTTGTCTGTAACTTGGAAAATTCTTTGTACATTGTACTGCATTTCCTTTCTGAAACGTTTCTAATAAATTTTTAACAAACTTTATTATGTATGTTTCTTTAGGCATTTGAGAAAGCCTGTGATGAAACCTGTTCATATATTCAGTTTCAGCTGTCTTTATGGTGCATGAGAACATAAAATAAACTAACTTCTCAACAAATTAATTGGCTGATGTTACATTTATAGTGAGATAATTTAACACACTTAATTTTAATGCAGTAACATTTACATTGATTAATATCTCATAAAATTTGATTGTAGCTTGCAAGAGTGCCACGTGTCGCGAAGTATGATTGCAAGATATCAATTTGGTAGGAGACAATGGGAAGAACACACAAAGTTCATGTAATGATGTTTGTTGGACAAACAAGGAGGGATGATTGCTCCACCTCCTTGTGTCTGAATGATTCTGAAAATTTAGGAATATTGATTTAATTCTGTTTTGTAACTAGAATTTGAAACTAAAATATATGTACTACTTGTTTGAATCAAAAGGTTGAAATTATCATGAAAATGCATATTATATCGCTGATAAACTTATTTCAGATATTTCAGTCTTATTTCAGATATTTCAGTGCAGAAAGAAGGTTGTTAAATTAATATGATACAAGGAACAAGAACTGGTTACAGTGTAGATAACATTGGTTGAGTTATTAAAAAGGAAAAAGAAAAATTGTTAAATTGAGTTGTTTGGTGAAACTGTTCATTAATTTATTTTTTTTTCTGAAGAGACAATGGACAGGAAAAGAATTCGCAGAATTTTAGGGGGGTTTACTACAAAATACTATCAAACTATGCTTGGAGATTTTGGAAAAAGACTCAAAACTGAGAGCATGCAGGAAGTTCCCTACCTATTTTCCTACTCACGCATACACATCATACACATCTACTATTGACCATGGACTACAGTGGTTGAGTTGTTGCGGCAATACATCAACAATCACATTTCATGACAAAAAAATTTTTTTTTTTTGAAAATACATGTAAAAATGTGTAACAGCCCCAGACGAGGGATATTAATGGTCAAACGGCGAAAGGAAGCAAGTGCTTCAACACTCAAATTTTGTTTTCATGTCATTGTACCTCATATTTTAGAGAGAAGAAGAAATTTCAGTATATATTTCACCAAGAGATTATATCAATATGTATAGACATGTGGAGAGTGAAATAAGGAAACTATGCTCGTTCAGATATAATGAACCACATGTTTATATATAGGAGGTTCAAATACAATGAACCGCATGCCTCACAGGAGGTCTAAATACAATAAACCACATGCCTCACAGGTGGTCCAGATTCAATGAGTTACATGTCTGTTAACACCCCCTCAAACTCACGATGGATTAAACACTGAGAGTTTAGATAAGACCGCGAAATTGATGAGGGGTCTGCGCTTTAGTGATCGAAATCGGGACGAGATGGTATAGCAACTGCATAGGGCAGAGGCGACGACTGGAGATGCGTGCATATAAGACAAGGATGTCGATGACTAAAACTGGATGTCGACGAACGAGACGAGATGCAGGCAGAATCGACCACACAGATCAGAGACGATCACCGATGACGCGTGTATAATGAACAAGGACAGAATTAGAATCACGAGAACTCGACTACGTAAATTTTGCTGTAAAATGAATAAGGACAGACGTGGAAGGGCTCACGAAAACTTAACTATGTGTATTGTGCAACAAGGTGGCAGAGGCAGCGCTGGAGGACGAGGGACAGAACTCGCGATGGCAGAGACAAGACAGATCTCGATGATAAATGTCGCGCTGGAGAGATAGCGGAGGAGAAAGTCTGTCGCGCTGGAGGTCGACAATAGCAGAAGATGAAGACATGGTCTAGCGCTAGGCACGCGCTATATAAGCACGGCCCAGCACAGGCTCGTTGATAGTGTAGAACGACGTTCAAAGGAATGACTCTTATACCATAATAATTTGGAGGAGAAGAAATTGTAGTATATATTTCACCAAGGGATTACATCATTATATATAAGCACATGGAGAGTGAAATAAGAAAATTATGCATATTGTTACATGAGGCCCAGATACAATGAACCACATGCCCACAGGAGATCCATATAGAATGAACCACAAGCTTGTTAGCAATACCATTATAGTAAAATCTCTTGCAACCATGCAAGTGATTCGTATAATCTCTCTTGCCACAACATAATGCATATACAAGTAGGCCCAAGACAATAATAAGCAAAGCGTGAATTGCAGACAGCTCCACATGTCAATTTTTTTGAGTAATTGATCAGCTAAGAGAGCATGTGATATATTGGCTAAAAATTGTTAGAACTGTCAGCAAGTCCTGCAACCTTTTTTCTTCAGAGAAGACTAAATGCAGGGTAAGTGCTAATAATGTCTCTCTGTGATCTCTTCATGGCAGTTGACTTCATCCAGAGCATTATGGCCCCAGCTGTACCTAATTCCCAGTGACCCTTGCAATGGAGGTGAAGCAATTTTGATTCAAGTGGTCAGTTGGTGTTGGAGTGTAGCAGGCTCATATGATGAATCCAGTGAGTCACACTTTTGTGTGATTTGGCTCTTCGTTGGTCTGCAGGGATCACTGATTTTTTGTCTTTAACTCGCATATTTGTCATGTTGTCAATTTATGCATGTCTCACAAGATAAGATGCTGCCACATTTCTTGAATCAGGGGGCTTATATTGTAATAATTATAGGGCTTGCTGCATATTTAATTTGCATCACACATTTCTCCACATCTAAAAATTTTGACAAGAACTCCAGTGCAATTTTCACTTTAATGTGTCAGCATGTGACACATGTCTACAGTCATCAAAACTGATGGTGTCAAATATAGACGATCAAAGAGAGATGTGTCAACTGAGTGTAGCGTATGCCTTCAATGTGCAGATTAGGATTTAAAAGTTCGATGACACCTAGATGAACAAAACAGTATCCATGATCAAAGAAATATTTTCACTTTTATGCAAAGTGAACAGCTTAATCATTCGCTGGTACAATGCTCAGATAAAAAAAAAACCAATTCACCAGCACCACCAACAGTCAATGGTCTGCAACAAAACCCAGACGAAAATCCCAGAACAAAAATCTCTGCAAAAATTTAGGACTGAATAATAATAAGCATATATGTCAAACAATGTGGTGTTCAATCTCCTACCACCGCAAAAATCTACCAGGCATCTGGACTTTGCAACAGGTTTAGCCAACACCATAAATTTGCCTGATTTCAGATGACTGGAGATATGCATAAATCATCATAAAAACCATGCTCTACTAACCACAAAGTTTGGAAAAAAAAACTCACATATAACCTAAAAGTGCATGCCTTCACATGAAGTATGGCATAAAACAAAATATAAGCGAGATTGCGAACAGGCTCATTTTCAAGTCTTTGTTCATGTCCCTATGATTGACAGCGTAAAATAAACAGCTGGCTATAAAACAGGCTGAAAGTTCCAACTCATGCCGCGGACTTTCCTACAGAGTGAGAGTACGGTTAAGCATCCAGCCTCTCAGTAGCGTCTACGGTAGCAATCTTGGGAAGATGCTTGACGCCCAAAAAGTCTGTGTACTCCTGGAATGGAGATTTTACAAAGCGAGTTGGCGTCCACAAGTCTGGTGTCAGGAACCCGTAAGTCTTCATGAGGCAATCAAATGTGGCCTGGGCACAAACAAAAAAAGAAGAAGAAAATATAGTCAGATTTGTTTCATGCAGTGCATTTAGCAACACACTGAAAAGGCCAAATTCCTCTTTCCTCCTCGCTGTGCAGACATAATCAGTTAATGGTGAATAATGCATGTGTATGTGCGCGCACGTGTGTGTAAAATAGAAAAGCTTAAAGTAAGGCAATCATCAAAAAGGCATAAAAGTTGGTTATCAAAAAAAACACAGATCTTAGCTGTCAACACCCAGATACAAACAGAGGACGACACCAGCTTATATGGAAGCAAACTTCTCAAGCCAAATTTACCACTTAAACAGAAGGAAGAGTAACATAACCCTCCAGATTGTCCACATATTCCCCCTACATCTCAGGCAAGGATATCTTGAATATGGATCACTAGCAGAAGAAGGAACAAAAACTGATATGCAGATTGCTTAGTTGAACCAGGGAAGGAATACATATCAGCATCTTTAGTAATATGCACATATAATTCCATATACGGGCCAATTGCCATATATGGGAGATTTGATGCTAACTTCATTCTATTTTCAATTTTAACTACTCAAATCAATGACAAGACAGTCCAAACAAATAGCTGTCAAACAGTACCATCTTTGCATACTGAAACTTTGCAAAGCTAGAGGAAGAAATACACGTCTGAGTTCAAATGACAGTCTTGGTTCACCAACATTATTCATTATCCAAATGGAACTTATAGTTTGAGTCAAAACCTAGTTTAACTTACTATGACTAAAATTGAAATAAATTCGCAAATAATTAGTCGATATAGATGAAAGCTGCAATCCCATCTCCACCACTGAGAGAGAGAGAGAGAGAGAGAGAGAGAGAGAGAGCCAAACTCAGAAGCTGAGACCTCTCCAAAATTATCATGTATCATCCAAATCATATAGAAGATGACCCCCTTAACATGCCTGATGGAAATGGAGCTTAGCTTCGCGACTTTCCCCCTTCTTCAAGGCAAGATGGTGCCAGTTCGCACGCTGGACCAGAAAGACTGAGTTTTACAAAGGTAGTGGAGACTTTTAACATGACCATAGAGATAACAGAGAAGATTGCCATGTGTTTGTGTGTCCCCGTGTAAGCGTGCAGGATCAGAAAATACCTTTGATGGAAATTGATTATCACTAAATCCTGTAAACTGTGACTCGCTTACCATAAAGGGTCCACAGCATTGTCAGGATAAATGCTACCAAGGCCAGAGGAACAATCATTTGTTGGACCGGCTTACATCAACATGTGGGTAACGGACCAACAGTTGTCACCGGGAGCATCTAACTCGGTATTCCATTCACCCACAATACCAACACCACTAAGCTCAACATACTGCTCATTAGCAAATTCTGCCACCGAAGGATGCATCTCGTGAATAATCCTGAGGTTTCTCGTAGAGCAGTTCCTTCAGTTGGCTCGGGGAATGACTGAGAATCAATAAGATTGTCAAAAATATTTTCAAAATCCAAACCGGGCACTGAGAGTAGCATCATCACGGAGAATTGGTGAATTGGACAACTGCAGTGGAAGCAATAAAGGGTCAAACATTCCATATAAAAACAAAATCAAAACAAAATGATCAGAAGAAGCAAATATAAGCATCCCTTGTTTTGTTGGAATTTTCTGGACGAGAAGGAGAGCTATTAAGAAATGCTTCCAGTTGTTCTAATAAGACCCCATCAGCATGAAAAGGTTCTGGGACATAGGAGGGTTCACCAACTTCAGGGAAGGCCTGCATGGATGATAGATAATTCTCCGTATGCATCCTGAAAATAGAATAAATATTTTTAGGTCATATCATCATACAGAAAATCAAATTCAGAAATGTAAAATTCACTGAAATCACTGATAGATGGTTTCACCCAACTCAATGTATTTACTTTTTTTTTTCGGGGGGACTGCTGATAAAGTCCGTGGTCAGTGCAAAAAAAACTAAAGCCTTTGGGAGGATTCCAGGGACAATGTGCCCTAATCCAGCTTCCCAGATGCGGCTGAATAGACTCCTTATTGAGAAGTACAAAAGAACTTGTTCGCAAACAAGAGAAATAGAACAATGTGCAATAGATGGAATGCTAACTACAGAATTATGAAGATAATAATTATTGTGCGCTTTCCACCATTGTCATATCAGGAAGGCGCCGTAAAAGCAAAAACTGAAACTAATGGTGATAGGATGAAAAAGAGAGGCCTGGTCCAAACCATTCAAATACTTCCCATAAAACTTGTTGAACGGAGGGAGACAATAGAAGTGGGGTATAAATTGGTAACTAGCTAGTACTGTATTTACTTTTCATGACAACAGAAGTTGGGGTATAAATTTGATGCTAGCTAGTACTGGATTAGACAACAAGGCTAAATTATGATAGTCTTATGTGGAAAAAATCACACAGCCTACGTAAATTGATGATTAAAAATTTTCATTGAACACGTGTTTACATAATAGCAATTGACGAACCAACATTCTATAGTACTGTAACCGCAAATATACACCGACACCCATGATTGCCACAGAAGAACATCTCTTTTCCTTTAAAAAAAAAAAAATACTCGTATATTTCGATAACTCTTAAGGCGATTGTCATGATCATGAAAGCTTGTTATAGAAGAAGTTTATGCGGTCCTGGTCAGGTTTCACTTTTATTGAGTGTATGAGATGAACTGTTTCACTAAATATATATACCAAAACATTAAATACAAGTCAAATATACACTACTTACAACATTATCATCCCATCTGAGCAAAAGCAATCTATAGATACAAGTATAATTCGACTGATATAATCAAACATCTAAAATAAATCCCTATCACTATTAGAGTTCAGACATTAAATAATGAACAATATCCCAGATACTGTCACTGTAAACTCCATTGAAATACAAGAAAATCTAACCTAGATGTCTCAAACTAAAGTTACTATGTATATAGGATAGAGTCTAGTCAGTGACTAGGAAATATAATAAATGGAATGTACTTAAAGAATGAATGTTAGAAGGCTTATGATTCACTATATTTAGGACATTCGACTTGTGAATGAAGGCTACATAGACGAAGCCAATACTATAACTTACCAAGGTTTAACAAAGTGCGAGGCGGCCCTAGGCGGCAGATCTGAGGCCTAGCACCTAGGGGACTAGACGGGGTCTAAGCGTTTTTCTATATTTTTTAATTTTTAAAATTTATTTAAGTTTGTTAGATGTTCAAAATAGTTTAGATAGATCTTAAAAAGAGCAACAGAGAGAGGGGAGAGAGAGAGAGAGAGAGAGAGAGAGAGAGAGAGAGAGAGAGCCAGCCAGCAGCAGCAACAAGCAGTGGCAAACTACAGCATCAGCAGTAGGGTTGGGAATTTTACCTGATCCCCCATTCCTGAACTGAACCGAACCGATCCGGTCCTGGATATTTATGGTTAGGATATGGAATGAAATTCATGATGTTTATAAATAAGTAACAATATAATTTCTAGATTTTATATTGAGTGTAAATTTATTCTCTAACTTTATATTTTTCTAGTACAAATACTTCAATTTTAGTTCTAATAAAAATAATATGTTCCGGCTCTTTTAACATGTATACTTTGGTTATTGTGCATAATTATATTTATTTCTCGTAACATCCGATCGAAAATCGACTTAGAACCGAATCCGACTCTAACCAATGAACACTGGGTAGGATACAACTTTATCTTTTATATACCTGTATCCAAAATCCCAAATGGGCATTAAGAACCCGACCCAACTAAAACTCAACCCCGACCCCAATGCCTCGTGGATAGAGTTTGGGTCAAAATTTTGGACCTTATGTATATACAGGTCCGGTTATGGATATAGAAAATCCGAAACTGACCTAACCCATTACAAGCTCTAATCAACAGAAGCACATTAGGAGCAGCAGAAGAAGAGAGGAGAACGGAGGAGGGTGTAATTTAATTACTAAAATGAAATTTTAATTGCCTAAAACTAAAGGTAAAAGATAGTGTTTTACCCTTGACTTTTTAGGAGGAGCTTCGAGAAGCTCGCCGGTGTCGACAAGCTGTCAGACGGCCACCTCCAAATGAGACAGATCAGGCATAGAGAAGAGAATTGGGGGCTCGGATTTCTTTTTGGGATTTTATACCCCCCCTCAAAAAAAAAAAAACACCTAACCCGATTGTAAAATGGGTCGGACCCACTTTAAACTAGTCTAACCTGCTTAACCTATAATTTTTCTGGGTCTAAGCGGACCGCCTAGTTGACTCAAAATCTGACTGCACCAACACTTGCCCAAGCCCGCCACGCATAGGCGGACTTGTATATGTGAGTCTTTTATTAGTCAATCATCCGATAATTTGGCTTTCTTTTTTGTTGTACAAATTTTCCTTGTACGAGTAATCAACCATGGATTTTCCCGAGCGTCACCGACGCTGCTCTCATCACAGCACAGAAATTCTTCGAGCTACCAATGGAGGAGATGGAATTGGCTTCTGATGACATTACAAGGACAATGCGCTACGGTTCGAGCTCCTAGGGTCATTCCTCCAACAGTACTCGCACCAGATTGAAAGGTCAAGTGGATTGACCTCTAGCTATCCAAACCTGCAGACTTCAGATTGTGGTGTTTTTCTGTACAAGTTTAAGATCAGGTGGACCATGCAGAACATTGTCCACCAAAACTTGTGGTTCACAGGGTATGAGCCCACAGCCAGACTTTCCCTATGTAGACAGGCCTAGGTTGTCCATGTTTTAAGTGTTTCACCTACACCTATTTGAATCCTCTGTTAAAATCATCAATTTATGCACTTGTTTATTGGTGTTTTATCAGTTAACCACATGTGAATCGTTTGGATAAACCTTTGTCCTATTATGTTATGATATAATGCATCGTTATCTGTGTGCAGGCAAATTTTGTTTTTTTTTTCTGCATATCCACAATTCTTTGGGAAACTTGTCTATAAGTCCCTGAAATAAGAATATCCTGTGAAAAACTCCTTGCAGTTTAAAACGCTGTGAAAAAGCCTCCTGACCAAGTTTCCCAGCCACCCCCGGTCCCTGTTCCCACCAAAGGGCAATACACATGGAATTGTATTTTTAAAATGACCTTATTGCCCTTGATTTGCTAGCTTCTATGAGTTGACAAGTAAGAGGTTTGCGCGCATGACGAGCATTTTAATGCTCATCACGCGCTAGTTCGTGTGGCCCAACTGTTCGCCTCATTGGAGGCTATATTTTGTCTACTCTTTCTCATCACGCGCTAGTCGTGTGGCCTAACTATTCGCCTCAGTGGAGGCTATATTTTGTCCACTCTTCTTTATTTTCTGTCCACCTGAATCAGAATCAGCATTCTCAGTATTTTATGTGATTTTTTTATGTGATTTATTGTGGATTTGGAGGAAAATATAATGATGTGATGTGAAAATTGATGAGAATATTGATCCTATCATACATAATTTGCTCATCCACTTTTGATTCTTAACCGCTTTCTTCTCTCTCATTTCTATCTCCTTGTTCTTTCTTCTTTCTCTATTCTCACAATCCTTTTATTTTAATGATTTTATCATCAAAAATGAATGTTATTCATCTTTTATGGAAGAAAATGACTCTATTTTGATGAGTATTGTTAGCTCTCTTGATGGTAAAGGAACCTTTTGAAACTGAAAGACGGTACCATCATTTCTGCCTTCAAGATGGATGTATCCAACACACTAAATCTTTATGTACGTCAAGTAACTTTTGTTTATAAACTTGAGCAACAGCCCAACGTAATTTTGGTTTGCTGGACGTATAACTGCACACTTGTGAATGCACAGATAAGGCTTAATGGTGATGGTGCTTCGACGTCCCGGATCCTCCCCCAAACAAGCCAGAAGTAAAAGAATTTGTTCAATCATCTCGTTCTTTAGTATTGTATATAATGTTTGATTTTTGTCCACAATATTATTATTTTGTCCACCATGGCCTGTTACAATCCACTATATGATGTTTTTGTCAAATCAAGTTTTATTTTTGTCCAACTTCTAAATTGTTTGTCCACAAGGTTTATTTTTTTGTCCAATTTCTATATAATTTGTGTCACGCCCCTTCTTCAAATACACTGAAGCGGAGACGCGACGAGAGTCGGCGACATATATACGCGAGGAGAATACCCGTGTACACGCTAAACCTAAAGTGACATGGACAAGCTATATCAAACAACTATATAAGCAGTAAATCATTGCAACATGACATAAATTACTAACACATGATAACAATATTTTATGGGTAAATCAAATAGAATAAAGCAGAGTCCAGACGATATAGAGAATCAAAAAAATGAAACAAGCAATGAAAAACAAAGCAAGAACAATACCCAAGATTACAAGATCAAATGAATAAGTCTGAACTCCTCGCAATACGTGTGATCCTCTCCAAATACTTGATCAGCAAAATAGAATATATATATATATATATATATATATATATATATATATATATATATATATATATATATATGACCTGAATGTGCAAATTCAGAGGAGTCAGAAAACACCCAATGAGTGGGTAAAATGAGGAAAAGTGCACGTGCATATATCGTGTGAGCATACTATGTTACTACCATGAAAATATACTAGATAAAGAAATCATATGAATAAAACAATAATAAGAAGATAGTATAGAATACTATGATGTCAATTTGCATAATACAATTTATTAAGATAACGTGTAGTAAATAACTTAAAAAGTATGAGATCAATATGTTATACAATAATGTGTCAAGTGTCAGTCATAGCATATATGTCATGTGAACACAATCAATTTACAGTACATTATTATTAATTATGTCAGCGAATACTAATTGCCATATGTAATAGACACATCTCATATGCCTACTGCACATGTAAATTGGGGTCCTATGTTATTGAAAGTGATCGGTTGGAGACATTATTTATAGTTTAGGTGAAACCCGTACATACCCGGGACCATACTCAAGCTCCTAGCGCTGAACCAGGCCGTACCGTCAGGTACTCAATACATGAACAATAACAATATAAACATGTCGGGATGTCAGTCACTTCGGGAAACCCTACAGTGGAACCCTCTTTCGGCTGCACAACCTGTATCCTAGGTCGACCTAAAAACGGATGATGTCTCCTCCATCAATTTTCCCAATCCCGGTGTAAGTTGTCCAATTACATTATTAATTATTTTACTTAAATTCATCAATATCCATGTTATCTCGATTACTAAAACAGTACGATAACGATAACAGTGACAATGAAAATGTGATAACAATGTAATAAGTTAAACAAGACAGTGGTGTTCCAGTTTGAAAATATCTTATCAGTAATTTCAGTAACATGAATTTAACTATTACATGACATGTACGATTTATCAAAGTGCACTCACATCTAAAACTAATCAATATCTTATCCATACATAATAGGATATAACTAAACAAGCCTCTTAACTTTTAATCTCAATACAGTCATTGTAACCATCAAGTATATAATTTATTTTCAATCCACAAGCTAAATTGATCAATAAGATAGTTCTCTTATTTCTATCAAACTGCTCTAATCCTCTATATCCATCAGCATATCCAAGTCTCAACATAATGAAATAAAATACATCTAATAAAATCTTCATTACCCAAATCGATCAAGATCATTAATCCACCTCCACTTCAATCAAACTCAATCACCGATCCAAAACCAAGGCAACAACCCAATGGTATAAATATAAAATCCATTGTCTGTTTCAAACAACAAGAAATTCAATATTTAAATAAAGCTATATTCTATGTGATCAATCCTCAATATCCAACTAAATTATGGTCTGAATCATCACCAATTAGGAAAAATCAAATATTACGAGTAATTCACATGGAATTTATCATTTAACCACAACCACGAACTAATCTAATCTCCAGATCAAATTGAATTGCATTCTAAGATTTATTACAACTAGATAAGAATCCAAAGTCGTAATCGACTACACATGAAACGATACAAACATTAATGTCCCAGTGACAAAATACAGAGTCTATAGTTTAAACCTCAAGTGTATATCTAACGCATTATCTTCAATGTATTTAAACTCTCCCGCCTAATAATAATCTCCAGTTAATAATCTTTTGTACTAGACTTAATGATCACTAAAACAATTATTCATCAATAAACAATTTCACATTCCACCAAATAATTTCTAAGATTTTCTCTATTTATTTAAAACATGTAAAATAAATAAATGTAAGTGAACATGAACATTTTCAGGACAGAATATTGAAAAAGCAATTAATTCATAAACTTGTAGCGAATAGTGAATAGTAAGTTGACACAATTTAAATAGCGAATAATAGATAATCCATTGATACGATAGAAGACTACAAAATTAAATAAATTAAATGCACAAACCATGTAAACACTCACTAAAAATTAAATAACAATAAATTAACAAAATAAATACTCACATGAAATGATAAAATAAAATGCATAATTATTATAAACGAATAAAACAAACATTTACATGAAATGACACAGATCCGGATCTGAATCGCCATCAGGTCTGCACTGCACGAACTTTTCCAGATCTCTGAATCGTTTCGCGTGTCGAGTCTTCGAATCGGCTTGTGTGGCACTGTAACACGACTCTGAATCTTCTGTTACTGGGTTCGGATCGAGTCTACATGGTGGTAGTGGATGCACAAGTGAAACACACACAGTTAGACATACACACACGTAGACATGCACACTAACATAACACATGCACGCACGCACGCACACGTGCACACAAACACACACACTTATAAAGAGGACACACACAACACATACACAGACGCATGTACATAGAACACACGAATATACACAATACAGAGACAGAGGGATAAAGAGGAAGGAGAGAGAGGAAATAGAGAAAGAAAAAGGAAAATGATAAAAGAGGGCAGGGAAGAGGGAGGGAAAGAGTCTGAGATGGAGGAAAAAAGGGATGCCGTGAGATCTTGTGGTTGGGTGGCACGGTAGCAAGGGAGGAGGCGCAGGGCTACATGGCGGCAACTTGACGAAGGTGGAAGAGAAGAGAGGGAGAAGGCGGCAACCATGGCATCAAGGTGCAGAAGGTTGGGTCTCGGATGAGGGTGGCCGACGCTCGGCGGTGATGACGAGTAGGTGGTCCAGGATGGGGCGGTTCTTGAGGAGGTCGGGGTTGTTGGGGTTTTGCCGAAGTCGGGGGTCATTGTCGGGGAACCCAACGAAGCCGCCGAGGGGGAAAGCGCGACGCTCGCGGGTTCAGGTGTCGCACTCGCAGCACGAGAGATGGAGGGTGGAGATCAAGTCCATGTGTTGCGGCAGTGCTCGACCATGGATGAAGAGAAGGTGATGATGATGACGGTTATCGCGTGGTCATCAGCACAGTGGAGACACGCGGCTGGAAGCGGTCGGGTAGTGTGGTGCTCGCGGAGGAGCAGAGATGGAGGTGGCGGTGCTTGGGCTAGGGTTATGAGTTGCAATTAGGTTCCATTTGAGAGAGATGAGAGGAAGGAGGTGAGAGAAATATATAAGAGGGGTATATAGGTTGGGCTTGGTTTTGTGGGCTTCCTTTTTATTATTATTATTTTCTTTTTCTTTTTTGAAAAGCCTAAGGCTTATTGAGCTGGGCTGGATTGAATAAAAATAAAAAAGACGGAAAAGTGGTTGGGAAAGGTAGTGGCTTTTGGGTTGGGCTAAGGCAAAAATAATAATTAGGAAATGAGAGAGAAGTGGGTTGGGCTTGGTTGGAATAAAAATAAAAAATGAGAAAAAGGAAAAAAATATCAACCTAAATAATAATAATTAATAACAATTTCATATCATTAAAATAATTAATAATAATTGCAGTAATTTATCATAATTAATAATAATAACTCACATAAGATAATATACCATAACTAATAAAAATTACACACACACACACATATATCAAAATACTATGATTTACTATTAAAACTAGTATTGTAAAATAGAGATATTATATTTTGTCCATACTGATCCTTTTTTGTCCACCTTCTACATAGTTTGTCCACAAGGATCTTTATTTATCCATCATATATGTACTTTGTCTACCATCCAATGATTTTTATCCATCATACATTTATTTTGTCTATCATACATGTATTGTGTCCACCATCTGATATTTTGTGTCCACAATATTTTATGTATTGTCATTACATGCCTTTTAAATTTTAATTTTTTCATGCAGTCAACTCTTACTGTGTACAGAAGAATCAGCGAATGTGTTAGCCACCAATGCCTCTATTATTGATCCCAATGACGGTCAACACATGTCGTTAACAGAAGACATTGTGAATGACACCATTCATATCCCTGCTTGGTGGCATGATTGTAGTACTGGTGTTGACCAACAATTTGACAGTATGAAAGAAGTGAGGTTGGCATTGATCTACTACATTGCGAAGAAATTTGTGTGATTTTGTGAAAACTATGAAAAAAGGATCACAGTCAAATGCTCAAAGAAGAAGAAAACTGGCTGCGCTTGGAGGCTCCATGCATCACTGATGACACACACCAGATTTGCCATTAAAACCTTCAATTATGTCACACGTGTGGTGGAAAAATGGGTACTAATAGGCATAAGAGCATTCAGAAAATGGGTATCAGATATTCTTCAGTCGGTATTGAAACACTGATCCACATACACGCCCTATGATACTCAAAAAGATTTCAAAGCTCAATTTAGAGTGACACTCACATACGACAAGATTTGGTGGGGAAAGGAGTTAGCGCAGAACGACTTGCATGGACTAACACGACACTCTTATGACAGCCTGCGATAGTGAGAATTTTTTCCACTTATCAAATGTTCTATCCACATTCAAAAATAGTATGTCCACTTTTCCTATATTTTGGCTATTTTTAATATATTATGTCCCCTTCCTAAAATATTATGTCCATCTTTTCTATATTCTGTCCAAAATCTCTATATTTTGTCTACATTCTTGTTATTATGTCCACTTTTTCTATATTATGTCCACCTTTTCTATATTATGTCTAACTTTTACATCCAAATGGTAGTAATAGCAGTAATTATCTCTCGTGCAGGTACGAGCAGAAGGTATTGGAGATGAACCCTGGTTGTTTCATTTCTATTAATGTTGTAGACGGTCGGTTCATAAGGCTCTTTGTTTTTTATGGTACTTGCGTTGAAGGTTTCCGAACCGCCTGCAAACCTCTAATATTTTTGGATGGTATCTTTCTGAAAGATCGTTACAAAGATATAGCTACAGCTTATGATGACAACAACAAACTATTCTCGCTGGCCTTTTGCGTGTGCGACATCGAAGACGAGAGAAACTGGAATTGGTTTCTTTAGGGATTGAGACAGATGTATGAAGAGGTAGCCGACCCTATTGTCCACCCCACCTAGTGTTCAACTCCGATTCGAAAAAAAAATTACAATCATTTGACAAAAAGCTTGTAAAAATCTTGATTTTAATTTGTCATTCACAAGAATTTGCTAAAAATTTTGAAGTGAGATGCTTACAAGTACAATGTTGAGGATTACAATAAAAAAGTATACAAACTGATGGAGAAGTCAGTAGAAGCGCACCAGTAGCTTGTGTCATATCAACCAGAAAATTGGGCAAACACATTTTTTTGAAATAAGATACATGTTTTATGACCATTATCTATTACTTTTTGTCCACATTTTCCTCTACTCTGTTGACTTTATATAATAATTGTCCACCTTTCGTATAGTTTTATCCACATTCTTTCCAATGATGTACACATTCTTTCCAAGATGTCAACCTTAACCCGAATTTGTCCACCATATCTGATTTTCTGTCAACTTTTGTAATATTCTATCAGATTGGACATGTCACTTCTAATTATGCAAAGTCATAATAATTGAATTCTTGTGGCTATGTGGCTTCCAGTGGTGCAAACGGTAGACCACATAAGCATTCAAATCATGGAGTGTTGAACACCAAGAGGATGGCTGAAAAATGGACCACTCTTCTCTGCGCGGCACAGCAAAAGTTGAACGACATGTCTGCATCCTTTTTCCTTTTGGTTAAACAGGCTGTCGAAGATGTCTATGAAGTTTTTGATTGTCATACTGATATGGTTCATCCCTCACTTTGGTCCTGCACCGCCGGGAATGGAATGTTACCCGCATTTCATACAGACATGCATGTACCGTCATTCGCTTCATGCAACAGAGTATTCTTGTTTACATAGATTATCACATGACGGTAGAGGCATTCATAGTGTGCCCCAACTCTGCATCCTATCACTGATTATGATAAGCTAAAGGTAAGATTATGTCCTCTAAAATTGTGTCCACCTTTTCACACATCTTGTCCACCATAATTGTACTATGTTCACCTGACTAATATTTTGTTCACTTAACTAATATTATGTTCACCTGACTAATATTACGTCCACCTAACTGTTATTCTGTCCATCTAAAATTTATTATGTCAATTTTCTCTATATTATATCCACCTAACTAATATTCTATATACAGGTAACAGACGACTCTCCAAATAGGTCCTCCTATAATGAAGAAGCGTCGTGGGAGGAACAAGACAAGACGTGTCAATAATCGATTTGTGACGCGTCCTGTTGTGTACGGGAGATACAGGAAGGACACAATCAGCTTACTTGCAATGCCGGTATAAATGAGCAACTCATTCAAGCTACTTATATGTGAACAACTTTGTATCATTTTTGTTAAATACAGAATAGTTGTGGATAACTTTGTTAAATATGAAATAGCTTGGCGACCTTTGTACTATGTTGTCTAACTTTCTTTAATAATGTGTCCACCATTTTTAATATTTTGTCTACCTTATCATATTGTGTGTCCACCTTCTCTAATAATCAGTCCACCTATTTCTCTCTGTCTATCTACTTTAATAATCTATCCACCTTCTAATATAAAAATTTGTCCACCATTAATATTGAATTAGTATAAGGGTTAATAAAGAGTTAAACTGCGCAAATAAACTTAATACAACAAAAATAGGTTAACTCTTAATTGTACTCATAAAACCAACAAATATTTTAAAATTGTCATAAAAATTATTATAATTGGGAATCATGCAATTGTGAAAGGTGCCACTCAGGTTTAAACTGCAGAAGTGCTATAGAATGTCTCCTTAATCACTTCTCTCTCCACCACCAGCTTCGCACAGAGTCTGAACGCGGAACACCTTCATGAATTTTTCAGGGGGTATAACTTCTAACAAGTTTTCACCCCCAGACGATTGTCCTTATATACTCCCAAACAAATAGCCCACAGTCAAATCTGCATAGAAGAAATTTGCACAATAGTATAAATAGGCATTAAATTATATATGGGAGACAGTAATTGATAAATGTGGACAAAGATTGATAAATTTGGACAGAAACTAAGCACGTTAGACAAAAATTTAAAATAGTGGATAGAAAATTAGAAAGGCCGACAGAATATGAGAATGTTAGATAAAAATTTAGAAAAGGTAGATACATTGAAAGAAAGTATCACACTTGTCCACTTGTTGCTGCACCGAAAGTTGTCGGTATGTGAAGTGCTTAATGAATGTCTTAGTTGGGGTGCCTCTCATGCTCTTAAACAACTTGATGATCTGCGCAGGACAGAACTGTAATGGGCTATCTCCTCATTTTGAAAGTCAACCTTTAGAATGTGCCAATGTTGTTCACTGCAGAGTGAAATGAGCAGAATTTGCCTCTCATTCTCAACATACTGCTTCACATATGTCACATAACATCGACTCGCTTCAAGAGTCATCTCATATCTCAAACAGCTATGTTAAAAGAGCTAAGGTAAATAAACAGAAATTGATATAAGTGGGCAGAAATTGATATAAGTGACATATATTTATTATGATAGACAGAAAGTGATAAACATAAACCAAATTTTCAAATGAAAAACTGTTGATAAACAATTTGTATGCTCTGATACCAATTGTTGTGATTTCAGGAGAGGACGCCCCCACGACCGGATCGACTGGACCGGCGCAGCGGAAACAAATCACATGATCTACTAAGGCAACTTGAAGAAGAGAAGATATTTCAAAGTAAATAGAAAGCCAACACGCAATATAACGTGATTCTGCCGATCAAACAGAGCATGTGTACGTCCACGGGAGAAGGGGGAGACTTCATTAAAACTTTAGGGGAGTACAATAAGAATTACTTACACCTCACGCTGAGAAGTTACAAGCCCTTGATGGCCGCCAAGAACAACAAACTTTTATGGCTAAGCTTCTGTCACGAATTTCTCACCTAGATGAATTACACCCTTAGGAATTATAAATTCATAGGATTCTCTTAAAATACATTGAAGGCCATCTCTAGGAGGTTATTTATAGAACATAGAACTCTCCCTGTCTTAAACAAACTCATTAAATCAGAATAAAGAAAACTTGAATCTAACTCGGACTCAAAACATCTTCAATCAGAATAAAGAAAACTTGAATCCAACTCGGACTCCAAATAAATCTAGAAAAGGAAACTGTCGAATCCGACATTAATCAACCTTCACGACGTATTCACGTCATAATCCTAACAATCTCCCCGCATAACTTGAATATGTCCAAGTCCGAGAATAGCCACCATGCTCCATGTGCTCGCATCCACGCACAATTGAACAAACTTGACTTCATCTCCATCTCACTCTCTCTTCTCCATAACCCCCTTATGGGGTTCACATCTTGATAGGTCAAATAAGTTCAGGCCCAACTTGAACTTTATTACCCAATTATCTTCTTGATCTACACAAGATCTATAAGAATTTGCTCCATCATAAGAGTAACGATCTAGACTATCTTGTTGCGCGCCTAATCCCAATCTCCCTTCCCGGTATAATTGAACATCAGAGCTCGAATCCATCGTAATCTCTGATTGTTCCACAACCACCGCTTTTGAAGCCGAGGATAACTGCAATCTACCAACTGTAACATCCGAATTCCGCTACATATACGCATTGTCCGCACGTTCTGCTTGAAACATAACATGGGCAACTTTGAAAACTTTCATAAGATAACTTTTTGAACTGAAACAGAACCCTTCTTTGTGTAGAGCTCCAAGAGAGATGAGATGTACCTTGATTAGGGAACATGACGAACGCCTTGAAAAGTAGTGATACATCCATCATGAGACCAAAACTGTATTGTTCCTTCGCCAATCACCTTGCTTGTAGCAGAATTCCCCATGAAAACTTCTCCCCCTTGAACCAAAGTGTATGAAGAAAACTTCTTATTGGAACTGATATGCTATAAACATCCAGAATTTATGACCCCCTATCTTTATTACCAACTGATCTATCTGTAACAGATAGAACGAGCACTGTTCTTCATCTCCTTCAACTAGTTCAGTGATGTTAACATCTGGTTGTTTCTCCTTTCAAGCCAACACTCAGATCTAATGTGTCCTTCTTGTGACAATAGTTGCATGTCAAATTATTGTGTTTTGAGATACCAATTGTTGGTAAACAATCTGTATACTCTGATACCAATTATTGTTATTTCAGGGGAGGACGCCCCCACAACCGGATCGACTAGGGCGGCGCAGCGAAAACAAAATCACAGGATCTACTAAGGCAACTTGAAGAAGAGAAGAAGATATTCCAAAGTAAATAGAAAGCCAACACATAATATAACGTGGTTCCACCGATCAAACAGATCGTGTGTACGTCCACGAGAGAAGGGGAGACTTTAAAACTTTAGATGAGTACAATAAGAATTACTTACACCTCACGCTAAGAAGTTACAAGCCCTTGATGGCCGCCAAGAACAGCGAACCCTTATGGCTAAGTTTCTCACAAATTTCTCACTTAGATGAATTACACCCTTAGAAATTACAAATTCATAGGATTCTCTTGGAATACATTGAAGGCCACCCCTAGGGGATAATTTATAGACCATAAAACTCTCCTAGTCCTAAACAAACTCCTTCAATCAGAATAAAAGAAACTTGAATCCAACTCGAAATCCAACTCGGGCTCAAAACACCTTCAATCAAAATAAAGAAAACTTGAATCCAACTCGGACTCAAAACAGATCCAGAAAAAGAAAACTGTCAAATCTGACATTAATCAACCTCCACGACGTATTCACATCATAATCCTAACAAAAACATACAGAGAATCACGAACGGACTATTCTAAATTTTCTGTAGAGGTCCTCATGCTGACCATCCTGTAACCGGCGAACCTCTCCCCCAATCAATGCATCAAGCATCTGACAAAGTTTGTTAAATAAGTTTAAAAATTATAAGTTCTGCAAACCAATTGAAGAGCATAAAAGCAGACAACTCACCTTAGCATAAAGCATACAGTCGTGAAACGTCTGGAGGTCTTTATGGGTTATGAACATATCTTTTCACGACCAAACATGTACTTGTTGACTGTTTATTTGACCAAAATAGACAGATAATAAGAATGGTGGACAAAATCTAACTAAGATAGAAATGAACACATGTAGACATAAATTACATAAAAGTGGACGGATATCGACTATGGTAGACAAAAGGGACAAATTTAGTCAAAATTGTACAAAAGTAGATAGAATTTGATAAAGATAGAAGTTAACCTCAGAACTGATAGCTGGAGGACCTTCTCTAAAGCAGCATATTCCTCATGATTCATCAAAGCGGATGGGTCCCACTGAGTGACATTGTGGACAAACTCAATCTCTTTACCGTCCTCATTGTACATTACCAAAGTGAAGTCAGGATCTTTGGGAACATCAGAATTCAATTCTTCGATTTTTATTGGTCCTGGGTAACAGGCTGATCTGTTCTGGGATTCGACGAACATTCATGACACGTGGTTCTGATTGGGTCAGAGGGTCAGGGGCTTGTGTTGCAAGAGGGAGGGGCTTCTATTACATTTTCAGCTTTCCTCTAATGCTTTGTTTTCGTTCGTTTTCCCGTCCAATGGACAGAAATTCAAAACAGTTAGACAAAGTTCCCAATATGTAGACATAAATTGTGAAATGTGGACTTTTAATAAGATGTTGGACACACTTCCTAATATGTAGGCAGAAAGTGAGAATTGTGGACAGTAAATACCTTTATTACAGGAACACCCCATGACGGAGATGTAACTAATTTGGAAGGCTAACGGATAGATCGTGCCTTCACAATCATCACAATGTTGGTCTTACCAGCCTCCTCTTTCTTCTGGTGGCGCTTGTTTGTTTTCGAAGGGAACACCTTCTTGCGGGTGTTCTTCTTCCTCCTCTTCCATCGAAGCAACAAGTTCCAAACAAAAAATTGAACCGTGAGGGGGTTGTCCATGTACCTTAATTAATTACGTGCTCAGATAATAGGAGCATAAAAGATTGATTAAAACTATGTAAAAACGGTCTTGTGGTTGTTGAATCGAGTGACAAGCATACTTCGTGGGAACAAATTGCCCAAAATATTTTGATGGGGAGAAAGAGAGTCGATGACATATGATTTGCAATTGGGAGACAAAAGGGAGAACAAAAGAGAGACAGTTGAGATGTGAGAGAGAGAGTCAGTTAATATAAGAAGAGATTGATGTAGAATGGGAAATGAACCATCACAAAAAGAGCGCACATCCTCAGTTCCTAATCTCTCTCTTTTCTCTCAATTAACAAAAATGTAGCTCTGTTTTAAAGGTGGGGCCTCTATTTTTTCAGGTTTTTAAACTTGATCACTAGTTGGGTCCAAATTAGAACTCATGAGGCCCCACCATATATGGGGCCCTCTCAGCAGTGGGGCCCTAAGTGGTTGCTCAGGGCGCTCCTGCTGAGAGCCGACTCTGAGTGCGCCTCTACCCCCTGAGCAGCACCACCTTCACATGCAAACACGACCAAACTGCATCAAGCCAAACATGAGTGGGATCTACTCTACGAATATCAACCTAACCTTCTATGCAAAAATTTGATGAGAGAAACTCTTCAAATAATTGCATCAAATCTTTTGAAATCTGATAAAGATCTTAAAAATCACAAACAAATCCAAACAAAGACAAAAGATAAAAAGATGTCAAGAATGAAGACAAATTGCCTTTTTGATACAGTCAAAAGGTGATATAGATTGGAGATATCGCTTCAAAGGTAACTTGTATTTTTTTCTTCTTTGGAGTTGGGTTCTTTAAATCTTTGGGAGGGATTTAAGAAGATTATTATACTCATTTGTTGATTGAGCAGTAGTGGATTTTGACTTGCCTTGTGGTCTTTCTCAAAAGAGTTTCCACGTATATATTGGTGTTTGCGCCTAATCTATGTTGGTTTATATGGTTGGGTATTTTCCCTATTTGTGAGGTTGTCATATTGCTATTTGATCTATCACATATTTGTTTAACAAGTGGTATCGGAGCAGTGGTTGGATGAATGAGGAAATTGAATCAGAAGACTACTAGACATATCAGACAGAGTTGGATGAGAGTGTGTTCCATGATGTGCCTACCAAGACGTCAGCCCATTCACTTTGGAAGAAGTTATAGAGCTTGTACGAGAGAAAAACAACAGGAAACAAGGATTTTTCTCATCCGGAAGCTTGTGAATCTGTGATAAGTTGATGGTGGTTCCACAGTCGAGCATCTGAATGATATCCAGAGCATCGTGAATCAATTGTCTGCTATGAAGATGGTTATGGACGATGAACTATTAGCATTAGTCCTCGGTTCTCTTCCCGACAATTGGGAAACCTTGATGGTCTCACTTAGCAACTCCGCCCTAGATGTTGTGCTTACCATGAGTCAAAGTCACTAGTAGCTTGTTCAATGAGAGGACAAGAAGAAAGTCGATTTCAGGTGAAAACAAGCAAGCTCTCGTCACGCAAAAAAAAGAGGGAGAAGGAAGAGTAGAAAGCCACAAGTTCGTGGAAAATATGTAGGTAGATCGGGAGAGGGAAACATGAGTGTTATCATTGTGGTAGAGAATGCCACATGAAGAGGACTTGTCGATTGTGGAAAAAAGAGAATTCAAAGAGTGTAGATCAGAAGAAAGAAGAGAGGTGATGTGGTATGAAGAAGACTTGATTGTTCTCTCAGCTGAAGACACATGTCTGCATGCTGGCAAACATGATGTTGAGTGGGCGGTCAATACGGTTGCTTCCTACTAGTGTTATAAAATACAGTTTCATTATTCGTACGGTCCAGCAGAAAATAACGTGTAATTGAATTAAGCAGGGATTATCAGAATAATTAATTATATTTATACACAAGTATACACAAATATGTACAGTTAATTGTTAAAAATGCCTCAATCATTCACAAAACTAATTATAGTACGTAGTGGTCAGATTTCGACCCTTGCCAAGATCAGGACACGTGTCCCACGACGTCTGGAGCATCCCAAGCAAACAACAAAATTCAACATGCCCACAGGCCCATTGCGGGCCCAAGAGAAGACCTCAGGTCCAGTCCCTAGCCTACACTCGACCCAAACTACTTGCACAGATCCACAACCGTCAGGTCCCTCTCCGTGACCACATCTATCCGGGACCATGCACTCGAGTACACAAACTCTGATGAAGCAACTCTGCTAGCCGGAGGCCACAGCCTCCGCGACGAAGATCCTTCGCGAAGATGAGTCGCTTCTGTGCTGGTTATAGCGAATGACATGATCCTCGTGATTCGCGTATTCAATTGCGTTGTCAAGTTATCCCCACGTTCAAAACATTGTAACACCCCCACATCAACGCAGGCCATTATGGATAGGGACGGATATTCCTGCATCACAATCCCAACAATCAAACGGCTCGATCCGGGTAGTTATGAGAAAATCACAAATATTCAAATCATGCAGTTGTAGAGATCTGAAATATCTGCGCCTTCAGTTACAACACCAACATGTATATATCTCGATCTCGATTGAGAAAGTGATCGCTCCTGATAACTATCGAAAACACCACATATAAGCACTCTTTACTCTTCTCAAACAAAGATACTTATTCTCACGCCCGAGGGTCTTCGACTGGCACCACATCGTTGCTTTTGACATGAAAGGTGTTCTTTTCTCTCCTGTATTTTTAACAAGATCAATCGAGATCCAATCGTCTGTGACGAAAAATTCTCACCACATTGGTGCTTTCATTGAGATCTCTTGACATTACGCTAAGAGTTCCCTCCTTTTCCTTAAAACACTTACAGTTCCCTTCCTCAAAAAGCCTCGCCTAACAGAAATGGCCCCACCAAGGAAGACTATATTCCGAGCTTCTGTCGTTGCCGCTTCAAAAGGCAAGTTGACGATCGCTAGGGGCACAGGACCAACCAATCCCCATCCTTCCCGTCCCGATGTTCTCATAAAAAATGTTGGAGAGACCCGCTCTTCCCGGCTACTATGCCAGGGGCAGAGACCAACGTGCAGGAGACCAACCTGCCCGCCGAGGGCCAGCTTCTCCAAATGCTCTTCAGCCTTCAGAGGCAGTTGGATGAGCAGCGAGCGTAGACAATTCACGACCGCGAGAGAGCCGCCTGATGGGGAGATTCTGTCTCCTCGTTTTAAATAACCGCAAGTGCACGGTCGTTCGATGTAGCACTTGAGGGTCGGTCCACAGGGATGGTGCTTCTATAATCCTAACACGAACGAAGCAAATTGGTGGAGAAAAGTGATAAGTTGATGTGAACTCAGTTAAAGAGAAGAGTCATGTACCTAGGGTTGAATCCCCTAAACTAGCCTCAAGCGGTCAAGCTCGGTCTATCTACTAGATCGTTACAAATCACCAAATTCCTACTTCTAACAGGCGTATTAATTCTGAATACTAGATCTAAGCACATGGTATTGTTCAATTACATGATCCATCAAAGATAGATAAATTGACAACCTCAATGAAATATGAAAGGAACGTTACAACTCTAAGTATGGATCATTAACTCTCAACACATACCCTGTCAAATATCTAGTGGTTTTAGAAATTAGCACCCTAGAAGTCGTAGGTCAATAGATGAGTGTACATCCCTAGATAGGAGAACTAACTTGATTCACAAGAATTTAGCCTAGGTTCATCTTCCTAGGTACATGATGAAAATTTAGTTACACATGTCCAAGTTAACAATCAACTACACTAATTAAATCAGTAAAAATTATCTAACTTTTAATTAAATAATTAAGTGAAACCCTAACTAAATAAACTAATGAAATTAACTAAAAAAAATAAAAAAAATTAAAACTTTTACCTTGCAGTGGCCGGCTGAGGCCACCTGCGGGTGGAGATGTGGCCTGCCTTCTCCCAACAGAGGGCACCAATCAAAGGGCCTGCAGGCCCTGTGCTCCAATCAAAAGCCACCAGCCAAAGGAATTTTGCTCCAATCAAAAGCCACCAGCCAAAGGGCCTGCAGTGTTGAACAAAAATGCCCACACACTTGATAAAGAAAGAGGATCTCTACTTCTTTTGTTGCGCGAACTCCAAGGAAAGCAAACACAGACCCAATCACAGTAAAGACAAAAATTAAAATTGCAGAGACAACAAAGGTTGCGGCCGAAAAAAAATATTAATCACTTTTTATTTTCAAGAAGAAGAATAAAACCTAAAAGTAGAACCCTAGATGATCTGCCGGCCTCCCAAACCACAGCCCTCTCTATTCCTTATATAATAAGGAATTTTTTACAGAAAGGTCCCTTGAAATACATCTATTACATAATAAATCGTTTCCAATTCAGGCAGAGTTTTTAAATGATGAATACAGGCCACCAAATGGAGGAATCAGCGAAAGCTATCAACACGAAAGTTTTAGATCTTCGAATTATCTTTCCATAACATCTTGAATGATTTCGTTCGGAGTCCTGTAGCGAAAGTTATCGCCGAAATACCGCAACTTATCTGGAAAGCAACCCTCAATCTTTGACAAATTGCGTGAGTTTATTGTTGAATGTAACCAGATTCCTCTTTCTCTTTCTTTTACCTGTTTCCTGCAAAAATTCAATCACTATACCCGAGTAGCATTATTTATATACAAATAATAGATAATTAGGAGTATCAAAATGGTATAAAATCATGCTGATCAAATACCCCCACACCTATCTTTTGCTAGTCCTCGAACAAAATTAATAAAAAGAAAAAGAAAAACTAAACTACCTTAACTCACTTTCGTAGGAATCACGGTTGCACTTAGCATGTGCAACAAGCCGTTAAACCCCTAGGTTACCCTAGAGGACGAGTTTTGTCTCGTGAGGGTTTTCAGTGGATTACACCCACAAAATCCAAGAAAGTTAGAGATTAAGAAAAAAATAAAAGTAAAATAAGGATTACCGAAAATCAAGAAAAGGAAAACAATTCTCTCTTTTTTTTTTTTTTTGGTAACTAGTTAGTAAGATCATCAATTTTCAAGAGTTTCCTTTTCAAGTAAAATCTCAATTCAAGAAATCATATTGGCTATAAAATAAAGTCTCAAATCCAAAACTTTACACCACCTGTCCTAAGTTTCAGATCCTATGTACCCCGTGATCGTGATGTAGTTCTTAAGCTTGGGAATATTTAATTACAACTTTTATACTTTTTTTTTCTTTTTTTTTAACTATCTTTTTTTTTAACTATTTTTCGCGTAAATACCGAGACTTCCTGAGGCCAAGGTACCTAGCTAATTGATAATCAAAATTATTATATTTTTATAGTGTCTTGTCCTCTTAGGCTTTCTCAGCTACCCATATAGCGAGCTTTAGGTCAATGCTCCCAAACCAGATGGTCTTAGAGCAATAAGTGTAAAGACACTCCTACGGACTTAATTACTCAAGCAACTGAGGCCATAAGACAAGACTTATTAATATTTATTTTATTATATAATAATAATAATATTTTTTTTTTAGTTGCAATCAATATCCCAAGCCTATGAACTAATAGTGTAAGTGCTGTTGGGTACATAATCACTTAGACTAAGTTTAGATGGTATGTCCGTTTTAGATTCTAATCTTTATTTTAAGATTTTATAATTCTTTCGTCTTGATCTTACCCTTAAAATCTACTCATGGATACTAAATCACTCACATACTAGCTACTCATTTTCAGAGAATTTTCAAATTTTTCACATTTTTTTTAGACTCTCAATAAAGAAAGAAAAGAGAAATAAAGTGAAAACCCTAAAACTAAAACAAAACCAAAAAGACTCCTAAACAAAAGAAATATGAATCTCCCCCCCACACCTAAACTGTGCCATGTCCTCATGCATACTTGAATACAGAGATAGAATGAATATGGCATGTAATTTACACATCCAAAACGTGCACACAATCATGATGACCATACATTCCAAGCATACAAAAGATATACAAATAAAAACAGTATGCTAGAATTAGAAATACTCACAGTGCACTAGGAAATCAAGTTGTCGAATCCATGAAAATTCTCCATGTGTGTGGTGGATGCCTCCTTGCTTATCCTGTATCACTTGTAATAAACTCGGCACAAAGGTTAGAGAAAAAGATACATAAAACAACTCTTTAGACACCAAAACTATATTGACTCAATTGACTAAAAGAGAAATATACAGACTCACAGACTCAAAAGAAAAAAAAAAAAAGAAAAATAAATAAATAAATAAAATTAAAATTAGTATACAAATGTATAAAGTTACATCTTCCCTCACACCTGCCTTAAGCTATGACGGTTCTCCCCCTTGATCGCTTTCCACTTTCGAGGTGGGTTCTTTTTAATGAGTTGACGTGACTATTAGAACCCTTCATCATTTTAGCACAACCTCCTTTAAACTTGATCATCATATTCTTTTTCTTTATCCTCTTCCTCTTCTGCTTTCTTCTTTTCAGCAAGTTAGAAAGAGGACTCACTCCCGCAACATTAACTCCTAGCCCAATCTTATTATCTTCACTTTCATGTGAGCAAGCTTGATCAATAGCTAAGAATTTGAGTTCATCGTCAAATATCTCTTCAAAACGTTTATCAAAGAATCCTATGGGGAATGTGTGTCCATCCAATTCATCCAGGAGTAAAAGCTCATCCTCAAAGATCTTTTCAAAGCTTTGTTCGCAGTATTTACAACCATAATTTATTGACTCGTTGTCAATATGATCGTCCGCCATTTCTTGAATCAGGGATGACACATGATTAACCTGTTGATTTATTTCTTCAAACATCCTGATCTCTTCCTCACATAGCTCGTCAAAACTTTGGTTAGTACACCCAAAGTCTGAATCCATATGATCATCCTCGAATTCATTTGATCGACTTTGAATCATATTTACTTCAAAGAATTCAGTTGATGGCTCACTTTTTTGCCCTTCAAGGTTGAAGATATTCAGATCAACTGTCATATTTCCAAATGTGAGTTTCATTAAACCGCTACGACAGTTGATCAAAGCATTCGAAGTTGCTAGGAAGGGTCTACCCAAAATCACAGGAATTTGCCCTCTTGGGTTCTCTACAGGTGCAGTTTCAAGGACGACAAAATCAACTGGAAAGATAAATTCACCGACCTTAATTAGCACATCTGCAATCTCTCCTAATGGAACTTTAACTGACCTGTCAGCTAGTTGTAGAGTGACTTTTGTGGGCTTCAACTCACCCACCCCTAACTGCTTGTAAACCGAGTAAGGGAGCAAATTCACACTCGCCCCTAAGTCTAACAGCGCCTTGTCAATAACAGTTGTTCCAATTGTACAGGAAATAGTTGGACATCCAGGGTCCTTATATTTCACTGGAACGCTACTCTGGATTATTCCACTGATATTTGCTGCTAGAAAGACCTTCTTCGGCGTTTGATGTGCTCTCTTCTTAGTGCACAAGTCCTTCAAAAATTTAGCATAGGATGGGACTTGTTCAATAGCGTCCAGAAGAGGAACATTCACTTTCACTTGCTTGAAGATTTCTAGAATCTTCTACATCTGCGCCGTGTGTTTCTTCGGTTTTAATCGGTTAGGAAATGGAGCTGGTGGATCATAAGGAGGCTCAGTGATTTGCTCAGTTTCTTTATCTTCAGACTGATCTGCGCCAGAAGATGATGGATTAGCCATGGGGAGAGGGGAATTAGTTTGGTCAGGCATCACCACCTGATTGTCAACTTCCTTTCCAGATCGCAAGGTATGAATTGCATTGATTTGAGCATGACTGGACGAACTTGCTCTTGTATCTCTGGGATTAATCTCAGGTTGGCTGGGAAAGGTCCCTCTTTCCCTTTCACTCATTTGAGATGACATCTTACTCATTTGCAACGTGAGTTGTTGTATGGCTTGTTGATTAGACTGCAACATCTGTTGATTGGACTGCAACATCTGATTCGTCGATTGCATAAATGAGTTGAAGTTCTTCTCCATGGTGTTCAACTTCTGATCACTCCCAAATCCTGGTGGCGGCATTGATGGATTTGCATATGTTGGAGTGGATTGCGGTGCCACAAAGGCCGGTTGTTGTTGTTGATACTGGAATGTGTTTGGCCTCGTGTACTGTGAACCGCTTGGTTGAGAGATGCTTGTTGCCCCTCCTTGATTTCCTCCTCCTTGATTCCATGAAAGGTTAGGGTGATTCTTCCACCCTGGATTGTATGTTGGTGCATATGGATCATTCCTTTGTTGCTGATAAGTGGCGTTTAACTGTTGTCCCTGACTATTCATTAGTGGGTTTGGAAGGAATGGGCAATCTTCCATGACATGAGTTGGAGATTGACAGTTAAAGCAACTTGGTACAGAGGTCTGATTCACTTGATCGAACTGCTGAGGAGGAGTCCCCTTGCTTTCCAACACTTCAATCCTTCTCATCAGTGCAGCCATCTTTGATTCAGCTGCAATGGAGTTTTCGATCGAATGTATGCCACTCCTCGATGTGGTGGTTGAATTGATAGTTGGTGGCTTCTCATTAAACCCTTCCCACTGCATGGTTTTCTCTGCCATCTCTTCGAGGAATATCCATGCATCCTCTTCTGTCATCCTCATGAAGTCACCGTGGCTCATGGATTCAAGAAGAGTTTTCGAGTTGTAATCAACACCCTCGTAGATAATCTGACAGAGACGCCACTTTTCTATGGCATGATGGGGACATTGAGCTAGAAGGTCCTTAAACCTTTCTAAATATCTCCAAAATGGTTCTTTGTCCCGTTGTCTGAATTGATTGATCTCAGATCGAATCCTTGCAGTCTTGTGCATTGGAAAGAATTTTTTTAGAAAAACTGCAACAAACTCTGCCCATGTAGTAATTGAGTTTGTTGTGAGGCTGTAAAGCCACTTCTTTGCATTGTCCCTGAGTGAGAAAGGGATGAACCTTAGTTTGACTCCATCTTCACTCAGCTGCCTAATTCTCATCATTGCGCACACCTCAAATTCATTGATGAACATATATGCATCTTCAGATTCCAGTCCAGAGAATTTGGGGAGCATAGTGATATATTGTGGCTTCAACTCGTAGTTGTTTTCAGTAGCTTCTGGTAATCTGATGCATGAAGGGTGTGATGATCGAGGAGGGTAACACCGGTCCATGAGGATCATTGGTGGAACAGGGTCAGTCATCTTGATCTCGTTCGTATCTATGCTGACAAGACGTCCTTTTGAGTCGCGTTCCCAAGCTGACATGTATCAGCGTAGGAATTGAGTTGGAATGTGTGATGCTTGGGTAGCACTAATATTTTTTTTTAATATATTTTTTTAATTTTTTTTCGGTAGACGTGCTAAGACTAAAGAGGACACCGATCCCCGGCAACGGCGCCAAAAACTTGATGGGGAGATTCTGTCTCCTCGTTTTAAATAACCGCAAGTGCACGGTCGTTCGATGTAGCACTTGAGGGTCGGTCCACATGGATGGTGCTTCTATAATCCTAACACGAACGAAGCAAATTGGTGGAGAAAAGTGATAAGTTGATGTGAACTCAGTTAAAGAGAAGAGTCATGTACCTAGGGTTGAATCCCCTAAACTAGCCTCAAGCGGTCAAGCTCGGTCTATCTACTAGATCGTTACAAATCACCAAATTCCTACTTCTAACAGGCGTATTAATTCTGAATACTAGATCTAAGCACAGGGTATTGTTCAATTACATGATCTATCAAAGATAGATAAATTGACAACCTCAATGAAATATGAAAAGGAACGTTACAACTCTAAGTATGGATCATTAACTCTCAACACATACCCTGTCAAATATCTAGTGGTTTTAGAAATTAGCACCCTAGAAGTCGTAGGTCAATAGATGAGTGTACATCCCTAGATAGGAGAACTAACTTGATTCACAAGAATTTAGCCTAGGTTCATCTTCCTAAGTACATGATGAAAATTTAGTTACACATGTCCAAGTTAACAATCAACTACACTAATTAAATCAGTAAAAATTATCTAACTTTTAATTAAATAATTAAGTGAAACCCTAACTAAATAAACTAATGAAATTAACTAAAAAAATAAAAAAAATTAAAACTTTTACCTTGCAGTGGCCGGCTGAGGCCACCTGCGGGTGGAGATGTGGCCTGCCTTCTCCCAACAGAGGGCACCAATCAAAGGGCCTGCAGGCCCTGTGCTCCAATCAAAAGCCACCAGCCAAAGGAATTTTGCTCCAATCAAAAGCCACCAGCCAAAGGGCCTGCAGTGTTGAACAAAAATGCCCACACACTTGATAAAGAAAGAGGATCTCTACTTCTTTTGTTGCGCGAACTCCAAGGAAAGCAAACACAGACCCAATCACAGTAAAGACAAAAATTAAAATTGCAGAGACAACAAAGGTTGCGGCCGAAAAAAAATATTAATCACTTTTTATTTTCAAGAAGAAGAATAAAACCTAAAAGTAGAACCCTAGATGATCTGCCGGCCTCCCAAACCACAGCCCTCTCTATTCCTTATATAATAAGGAATTTTTTACAGAAAGGTCCCTTGAAATACATCTATTACATAATAAATCGTTTCCAATTCAGGCAGAGTTTTTAAATGATGAATACAGGCCACCAAATGGAGGAATCAGCGAAAGCTATCAACACGAAAGTTTTAGATCTTCGAATTATCTTTCCATAACATCTTGAATGATTTCGTTCGGAGTCCTGTAGCGAAAGTTATCGCCGAAATACCGCAACTTATCTGGAAAGCAACCCTCAATCTTTGACAAATTGTGTGAGTTTATTGTTGAATGTAACCAGATTCCTCTTTCTCTTTCTTTTACCTGTTTCCTGCAAAAATTCAATCACTATACCCGAGTAGCATTATTTATATACAAATAATAGATAATTAGGAGTATCAAAATGGTATAAAATCATGCTGATCACCGCCCTAGAAGGAGACGCGTTGACTCGTGTTCAAACCAACTCTACAATCAGATCAAAATCCTGGGAAGTCCCAATCCACCACAGATCAAGGGGTGGAAAGGTCTCAGACTCCATCACCCCCTCGCACCGCGAAAACCACATGTGTCGAGAAAAGCCAGAGGCGTGAGATTCAACACTACGAGTGACGAAGAGCACCCCGAGAATTCTGAGCCCAAGATTCGAAAGGTTACTCGCATTAAGGAGTTGGTTCGAAGGCGGATCGAAGAGGTGAACCTGCATCCGCGCACGGAGAGGGAATTCGCTTCCTGAAACCTCCGACTTGACACTCACCGAGAAGATCCTCTCACTGTTTCCCGAAAAGTTCGTAATGTCGAGTTTCGATGGGCACGCAGAAGCGACAGACCCCATCCAGCATCTTAGGCACTACCAAGACAAGATAGCGTCTACTCCCACGATGGCCTTCTCGTGAGCCGTGTGTTCCCATCCAACCTCAAGGGTGTTGCCTTCGACTGGTTCTACTCCCTTTCAAGGCATTCACTTCAAAACTTCGAAGAGGTTAGACAAGCCTTCTACAACCAATACGCTTCACGGTGTGAGTTTAAGAACAGCAATTACCTCCTCACAATCAAGATGCAGCCCGGAGAGAGCCGCAAGCACTACGTTAGTTATTTTCAAACACAAATGGCGTTAGTGTATAACTGCACTGTGGATGTAGCTGCCGCCGCGTTCATTAGTGGATTACAAGTCACTCACTCCTACAAGAACTTGGTGAAGCATAAAGTCACCAAGATAAAAGACATCCTCTTTTGGATTCAAAAATACATCCAGATCGAGGATACAACCCGGAATGCCAGTCATTCACTCTCCCAAACGAGGGAACGAAGGGGAGAAGCCGAAGCCGAAGCACAGGCTGCTCTCCTGAAGAAGAATCAGAACTGAACTTCTGGCGGAATCAACAAACCACCCCCCTAGAATCCTGCGAAAGCCAGCGAAACGGAGGCAAATTTTACTCCGTTCAAGATCTCCGTTAACCATGTCTTCAGCGCCATCAAAGACCAACCTTAGATGAAGCACCTGAAGCCACTCCCCAGTAAACCGAAGAGAACCGGAGCAGGAGAATACTATGCTTCCATGACGAAATGGGTTATCGCACCATTGATTGCAGGTCTCTGAAAACAACTCCAAGAACTAGTGGATCGAAGGTATCTCAAAGAGTTCATTCTCAACCCTGAAAAGCCTTTGGAGTCAAAGGTGCAGAAGCAAACCTTCGAGGTCCCCCAACAGGAGAATCAGGTGAACCAAGCCCTCATCCAATATCAGGAGTAAACGACATCTTCGGCGCTTCCCCGATAGAGGGCACGACCACGAAGAAAAGGACCATCTACGTCAACAAGGCCAAAAGAAGCAATTACAGAATGGTACTGACGAACCCACCCTAAGCCCCGAGCAAACTGATCTCGTTCTCCAACGTTGATACCTATGTTGTGCACTTCCGCACAATGACGCCTTGATCATCACCATGCACATCGACAATTGTCGAATGTCAAAAATTCTAATCGACGGAGGGAGCAGCGTCAACATCCTGTACGAGAGTGCCCTGAAGAGAATGAAGGATACCCCGAAAATGGCTCGAGCAATGATCAACTCTCAATCCCAGTCTCAGTTTATGGGTAACAAGACGTGTTCGCCCGGCATGATTGCACTACTAGCTCTCGTAGATCCATATAATGTCATCACAGAGTTCTATGTGATCGATGTAGAAACCCCTCACAACACCATCCTTGGATAGCCATGGATCCATGTGATGAAAGTCATACCATCCAGCCACCCCCAGGTTCAATGGTATCCCACTCCAACTGGAACGGCAGACATAAGGGGTGATCAGGCCATGTCTAGGATCATCGCCGTGATCGCTAAGAAGTCAAGCTGGGTGCCAAAGGCCATAGGGCGATCTCTGACGAAGATTCCCCCGCAGGGAAGAAGCAGAAGCAGGTTGCAACCTAATAGCAACTACAAGGTGGCAAGAACCAAGACTCCGACTCTTTCGACAAGTCAGGAACTCCGGATAATAAGTCAGAAGAGGAAGTCGAACTGTTTCACGTGGATCCTCTAAGTCCAGAACGAGCTCTCTGTATCAGAGCGGAGCTTCCTGAAGCGAGAAGGCCCTATTCGAACAATTTCTCTTCGAGAACCTTGATGTGTTCGCATGGTCTCCCACTGACATGCCAGCCATTATCTGCCATCGACTCGCCATCAACCCAGAGGTTAAGCCAGTAAAGTAGAAGCCAAGGAAGATAAATGCGAAGCAGAGTCAAGCCCTCAGCGATGAAGTTGACCGACTACTCCGGGCTGGCTTCATCCGAGAGATGTTTTACCCAAGACTGGTTTGCCAACCCAATCCTCATAAAGAAGAAGAGCGACAAGTGGAGACTCTACATCAATTTTACCAATCTCAATGAAGCTTTCCCCAAAGACAACTTCCCTCTTCCGCAGATAGACTAGCTGGTAGAGGCAACAACGAGGCATGAGCTACTTAGCTTCATGGATGCCTACTCAGGTTACAATAAATCAAGATGTACCAGCCAGATGAGGACAAAACAGCCTTCACTACTGGCTGGGGATCTTCTGTTACAAAGTCATGCCCTTTAAGTTGAAGAATGCCAGAGCCACCTTCCAGCAGATGGTCGACAGGAAATTCAAAAACCTAATCGGGCACACCATGAAAGTATATGTTGATGACATACTCGTGAAAAGTAAACCGCTCTTGATCATCTCCACCTGGGTGAAGCATTCAGACTCCTTTGGAAGTACAATGTCAAGCTAAACCTAGAAAAAATGCACATTCAGAGTGGCCACCGGAAAGTTCTTAGGATGTCTAGTCACTCAATGGGGTATTAAACAACCCCGATCAGATATCTGCTATCCTGAACATGAATTCGTCGTACCGTGTCAAGGAGGTATAGGTGCTGAATGGACGCCTTGCAGCTCTGAATAGATTCCTCAGCCGATCCACGAAAAAATGTAAAGCATTCTTTCAAGCCCTGAAAAAGAATGGAGCAAAATTCCACAGGGACGAAGAATGTGAGGTCACGTTCCAAGGCCTAAAAGGGTACCTCCACTCTTATCCAAACCCATCACTGGAGAAATGTTGTTCTTTTATCATGCTGTATCGGAGTCTGCAAGCGGAGCTTTGATTCGCGATGACGAAGGCATCCAAAATCCAGTGCATTACATCAGCAAGTCTCTGACCGGGGACCAGACCAGGTATCAAAGGATGGAAAAACTAGTCCTCGCTCTCTTTATTATATCAAGAAAGGTGAGGTACTACTATCAATCCTTTCCGATTATCGTGCTAACAGAGCATCCCCTAAGGAGTATTATTGAAAAACCAAAGCTGCTGGGTGAATAGCAAAATGGGCATTGAAGTTAAAACCGTATGACATCAAGTACGAGCCCAAAACAGCAATCAAAAGGCAAGTTTTAGCGGACATTGCCGAATTCACCCCAGGGGTCCCAGCACAAAGTGAAACGCTAAAGGGATAGATCCTGAACGTGGACGGAGCCTCGAATAGTAAGGGGACAGTGTCAGAATTGTCATCACCACTCCGACAAGGTCGATCATCGAGCAGTTCTTCATTTTCATCTTCCCCGCCACGAACAACGAAGCTGAGTACGAAGCTGTCATAGCTGAACTCTTGAGAGTCAGTATCTTCATGCTGTATCTAGAGATAATTCACCTCGACTTCTCGTCGGGATGGAGAGATCCCATCATTGCCTACCTAAAGGGCAGGACGCTGCCCGGTGACAGAGCGAAAGCGGGAAAACTCCAGCACATGGCTACTAGTACATACTCATAGGAGATCTCTTGTACAAGAAGTCATACTCCAAGCTGCACTCCGATCCATACTTGAGGTGCCTCGAATCTGACGAAGCCAAGAGGGTAATGCAGAAGATCTACGAAGAAGATTGTGGGAACCATGTCGGTGGCCGATCTTTTGCCCATAAAGTCATCAACCAGGGGTGTTATTGGCCCAAGATGTTCGATGATGCCAAAGAATATGTGAAGAAATATCCGCAATATCAGAGGCTCGCTCTCTCCTCCAACATACCAAACGAAGACCTCCACACTCTACGGAGTCCCTGACCCTTCATGCAATAGGAGCTCGATGTGGTAGGTCCTCTTCCTTGAGCTCAACCTCAGGTTTTTGTTGGTAGCCACGAACTACTTCACCAAGTGGATAGAAGCAATCACTCTCCGATGTCATAGGGCAGGAAATAATCAAATTTCTTTGGCAAAATATCGTATGTCGCTTTGGGCCCCTCACACCATCATCTCCGACAATGGGACGAATTTTGCCCAAGGCAGGTGGCTAGCTTATGCGCCTAGTACAAGATCGCCCACCAGTTCTCCACTCCTTACTACTCGCAAGGCAAGGGACAAGCTGAGATAAGTTATCGCACCATCCTCGACAATCTGCGCAAAAGCTTAGGGAAAGCAAAAGGCAAATGGGTAGAAAAGCTCGACGGAATGCTCTGAGCATATAGGACCACCAAACGCATCCCGACAGGTGAGACTCTGTTCTCACTAGCTTACGGAACAGAGGTCATCTCGGTTGACATTTGCATGCCTACACTCCGCAGGGAAGGGATCAATTGGGACCAGAATCTCGACTTTACTTGGCCCAAAACCAAGCAGAGGAAAGGCGACAAGAAGCTCTAATCCGAGTCGCACATTACAAGAAAGTGAAGATCTGCAAATTTCAAGTTGGTGATTTGGTCCTGAACCGGGTCATCCAGAGCACTCAGGAGAAAAATAGTGGAAAATTCGAACCCAACTGGGAAGGCCCATACACTGTGATCGCCAGAGGGGGCAAAGGCTCATACATCTCGACAAGCAGTGAAATTCTTTTCATTTGAAGCATTATTATGTATGACACCTTATGTATTCAATTCAAAGATCTACTATCGCACTTTGTCCATTCCTCAATGACATTTGGTAGTCGTTTAAGATCCTGCAGGCAACTCTGACAACTTATATCGAGTTCTCACCCTAACGGCTAACTCCTACAACCTCTGACAGCCTATAACGGGTTTTCATCCTGACGACTAAGCTCATACGGAGACTCCTGAAATATGAAAGTCTTCCTGACAGATCCGAAAGCTTATAGCGGGTTCTCATCCTGACGGCTAAGCCCACACAGAGACTCCTGAAAGATGAAAGTCCTCATGACGGCTCCGACAGCCTATAGCGGGTTCTCACCCTGACGGCTAATCTCACACGAGGCAGCCTATAGCGGGTTCTCACGCTGACGGCTAAGCCTACACGGAGACTCTCTTGAAAGATGGAAGTCCTCCGATAACCTATAGAGTTCTTATCATGACTCTCCTGAAAGATGAAAGTCCTCCTGACGACTCCGGCAGCCTATAGCGGGTTCTCACCCTGACGACTAAGTCTACAAGGAGACTCCCCTGAAAGATGAACGTCCTCCTGACAGCTCTGACAACCTCTAATGGGTTCTCACCCTGACAGTTAAGCCTACACGGATACTCTCCTGAAAGATGAAAGTCCTCCTGATGGCTCTAACAGCCTATAGCGGATTCTCACTCTGATGGCTATGCCTACACGGAGACTCTTAAAAGATGAAAGTCCTGACGCTCTGACACCCCAGCACTCTTCAAAATTGGATCTTAGTGCCAACTCTAATCAACTCAAGCAGAATGCAATAATACAAGTGCAATGATTGTAAAACACACAGAAAGGTAAAGCCCTGAATCGAATGCCATATTACATATATTTATACATTATCGTGAAAAGGGATACAAATGAAAAGATGGCCTTTACCTACGCCTCCCACTCGTACTCCCAGTCTGACCCTAGAAGCGACTCCTACTAACTTCAAAATGAAGGATTTGTGTTTCCTACCAAGATGCGCGGTAGAGCTCATTCAACTCCGCCGATTTCGCCTTTATGTCTTTGAGATCAAGCTTGCAACGTTGCACTTCCCGCTCCAGTCGTCGGATCTCTGCCGGAGCTCGAGCTTTTCGTCGCGATCTCGCTCCTCTTGCGACCGAAGCAAAGTGATCACTGCTTGTCTCTCCTTGATAATGTCGTGCAAGCCAAAAGTGTCAAGCGCCTTCTTCAACTCCTTCACCTTCTCTTAGAGGGCCTCGGTCAGCTTGCGCTTCTCCTTCATCAGCTCCTTTACCCGCTGGGCCTACTCATCGACCTTTCAACCCACTTGGGCAGTTGGTCCTTAAGGTCATTCTACCTTGATCGATAGTAGTCTAGCTCGCGGTCCAGCTAGCAGATGAGACAACCGTGCAACATGAGCTCCATGCGAAGAGGCAGCCCGCGCATCAAACAAAAGTGACTCCTCACCACCCTCTAGCGTCGGGGTGCGCAAATAATCCAGCAAAGACCCAGGCTCTTCCCCAAGACCCAAGTCGAATCCTTCGCCCAAATCTTCAAAGCCATCAAAACCATGGGAGTTCGCGGAATAATCAAGATCCACCACGAGTTCCTCAATAAGCATGATGCCCGCAGACCCGCTCCTCACATGACCTCCAAAATTCGAGGCACCATGAATGGTTATCACTCCCTGAGGGTGGTCATAGGTTCAACCGGCCCTGGAGATGTATCCAAAGTAACATCCACAGACTCATCGAGCTACAATCAACAATGAATGCAAATCAAAGTCTAACAAAACAAAAGCATTGAATAAATTTCATTTCTTTTTTAACGACATGAGATTACAGAAAGGTGATTCCTAAGTCAAGAGTACCTCAGACACTCACAATGTCCGGGGACACCTCAGCAGTTCCAAACGAGGTCCATCCAGGAGTCTCAGCACGCTTCGGTAGATTGATCCTCAGCAGGAACCTCGCTAACCAGAGGGTCCCAGAAAGTACCGATCGCAGTAGCTGTGGCGGAGGTATCAAGCGTTGAAGGTTCATGAGAGGCCAAGACTTCCACTGTGTCCTGGTCACTGCCTTGGTCGACACAGAGGCTCATGATCTCAATGGGGTATCTCAGTGTTTTGCCTTGCACCCCATCGTTTTACCCATCTCGGTACCTCATGAGTTTGAAGACCTTGACCTCCCTCTGCAACTGTGCCACGTCCTCATCCGCCTACTTTTTAGCCTCCACCTAATCGGCAAGTGCCTGCTCCAGCTCACACAGAAGATCATCCTTCTTATCTTCGAAGGCAATCCTCTCACGGTCGAGTTCAACCTTGGCACCTTCGGCAAGTCGGTTTGCAGCTTCCATCCCTTTGGTAACAGCTTGAAGCTCGAAGTCCTCCAACTCCTCCCAGGCCCAAGACAGCTCTGTCATAGCGCAGACAATTCCCCTTATCGGCTTCGTTAGACCAACTCACGATCCAAGTCAGCCCGAAAACTGGCGATTTTCTCATCTGCCTCCCTCTTCTCAGCAGACAAGTTGTCAACCCATCTCTGCAAGTCAACGTTAGCCCTCTCCTTTTTTTCAAGGCGGCTTGCTGACGACCTAAGAAATCGATGGTGAACACGGTGTTCTGCAAACAAAATAATCGGAGATGAATTTCATAATCACCAGAAGACAAAATTCGGTTTGAATTTACCCAGAGGATATCGTTCTCGAGCATTCCCCACTGGTCCCTCGACGAGAGCGCCTTGAATTCCTCCAGTCCCCGGAGGAAATCTTCGCGCCAGAGGGCCACCTCATCGTCTCCCCTCTGTAGGAACAAGCTCAGCCCAGAGCTCGCTTCATCATGCTCTGCGACTGTCATCAAGGTGAAGCCAATTTCGAAGGCCCAGCAGCAGAGCTACCTCACCCACTTTCGTCACTCCGAGCCTAGGCGAAGACTCAGAGCGAGGTGTGGCTACAATAAGCACCTCACTTGGAGGTATGATCTCAACCTCAGAGGATGGATCCAAATCAAAACCTCCATCAGACGAACAGAGCCGACAAGGTCATAGGACTCTGGCTGCCCCGATGGACTGGGAACGGTCTTCTGCTCGACTCCGTCTCCCACTTTAGGATTAGAGCCTCCACCCTTCGCAGCCATCATCCTATCCAACTCCTCAGCATTGGAGCAATAGTCAACCCGATGCTTCTTCTGCAAAACAAAAATCAAGAACATAGAAATAGAATACGGAAGAATCCGGAGCCAAAGCAACACTCACTCTCCAGGGGATCAGTGTAACACCCAATTCCAAGAATACGTATCCAAATACGTGTCCTGATTTTTTCTAATATTTTTCTAATTTTCTGGGATTTTCTGTAATTAGTTTCAGTAGAACCTGATCTTATCTCAGCCCATGCCCAGTCCCTCTATTTCAGGAATTCTCTTTCTTTTTCCATTTTTTTCCTTTTTCTTTTCCTTTTTCCTTTCTTCCTTTTTCCTTTTTTTCTTTCTTTCTTCTCTCTTTTCTTTCTCCCCCGGGCGCAGCTCACTCCCCCTTTTTTCCCGCACTACGCATGCGCCACACGCACCGCATATGACGCATGCCACGCGTCCCCGGGCACTGCCCGTTCCCCTCTCCCTTTAAACCCCCCACTCCTCTTTCTCCATTTTCTCCACTGATCTCTCTCTCCTCCCTCACTCTCTCCCTCTCGTTCCGCTTCTTCTCCGGCGAAGCCCCGGTGAGCGTCACCTCTGATCACCCTTCCCCGGCGATGCATGTGCTCCGGCGAGCCTCCACAGCCCTCGGAGGCCCTGACCTCCTCCCCCTGCTCCCTCTCTCCTTATGCACCACACTCTCTCCCCTTCCCTTGGCCGCCACCTCCTTCTCTGGCTAGATCCGACCTCCACCTTACAGATCTGGCAGGGCCAGCGCCTCCACAACCCTCCAATCACCCCCATAATATATGTCATCTCCTCTACCTCAAAAACCCTAGATCCGCCTCAGCCACCTCCGCTTACCACCCAAAAGCCCCTCGCCGATTTACCCTTCCCCGGCCTCCTTTACCGCTGATCCCCCCTCTCGCCTCCGATCTGTCCTCAGCCAACTCCGCCACTTGCAACCCCTGTTGCCACCTCTTACCTCCAACCGCCTCTCCTCGGGCAGTGCCGCCTCCCCGTCCACCTCCGCCGATCGTGAGCCCCTCCGCGCGCACATAGACCTCTCTCCTCTGCTCTACTCCCTCCCTCTCTCTGTCTCTTTCTCTTTCTCTCTCTCCTCTCTAGGGTTTCCTCTCCCTTTATCAGTCTCCCTCTTCTTCTCTTTCTCTCTTCTTCTCTCACTCTCACTCTCCCCCCCATAGTTTATCTTCCTCCTCTCCCCTATGGTTTCCATTTTCACCCGTGCCTGTGCACGTGCCAGAATTGGAGAGGCGAGTACTCTCTCCTTTATGTTGATTGTAGGTATATTCCATGTATTGTGTTGCGTATTGGGCATGTATGGTGAATTATGGATGTTATGATGGGAATTGTGTTTGGGTTCATGCCGGGGCGATCGACGACAGGCTATTCATTTGCTTCGTCAACTTATAGAGTGATTTCGAGAAAGGAAGAGAAATTTGCATATGGTCTTTATTGATTTAGAAAAAGCTTATGATAAGGTGCCAAGAGAGGTATTATGGTGGACATTGATGAAAAAGGGAGTCCCCATCAAATATATTGACATAATTAAGGATATGTACGATGAAATGATGGCAAATGTCAGAACTTGTGGAGGCATAACAAGTGATTTTTCTATCACAATTGGATTGCATCAAGGATCTGCATTAAGTCCATTCTTATTTGCCAAAGTGATGGATGAGTTTACGAGAGCTATTCAGGATGAGATACCATGGTGTATGCTATTTGTTGATAATATTTTCCTAGTCGATGAGACGAGAGCAGGGGTAAATGTCAAATTGGAGTTATGGAGGTAAACTCTAGAATCTCGAGGTTTTAGATTAAGTAGGGCCAAAACAGAGTATATGGAGTGTAAATTTAGTAAACAGGGAATCCGAGATTATAGTATTGTGAGACTAGATGGACAAGAAATACTAAAGACGAGAGCAGGGTAAATGCCAAATTGGAGTTATGGAGGCAAGCTCTAGAATCTCGAGGTTTTAGATTAAGTAGGGCCAAAACAGAGTATATGGAGTGTAAATTTAGTAAACAGGGAATCCGAGATTATAATATTGTGAGACTAAATGGACAAGAAATACTGATGAGGAGTCATTTTAAGTACTTGGGTTTTATAATCCAAAAGGATGTAGAGATCGATAGTGATGCCAACCATAGATTCCAAGCCGGCTGGTTGAAATGGAGGAGCGCAACAGAAGTTTTATGTGATCGTAACATTCTGTTATGATTGAAGGGAAAGTTTTATCGGACTGCTATTAGATCAGCTTTGTTATATGACACAGAATGTTGGGCTATAAAGAGATATCATGCCCAGAATATGTGTAGCAGAGATGTGCATACTTCGTTGGATGCGTGGTAACACGCGGAGAGATAAGGTGAGAAATAAGGACATTCGTACTAAGATAGGTGTAGCCTCTATAGAAGAGAAGATGAGAGAAAACCGCCTACAATGGTACATTATGGGAGTATGTTCATGTATTGTGTGGGACCTTATGTATCGGTGCTTGTATGTGGCTGAGTGCCTGGGACTGTATATGTAAACAATGTGACGAATGCTATATTAATGCTTGTGATTGTTTAAACTCCGGACTCTCATTTAGCCTCCAGGCTTAGCCTCCTGGCTCAATCACTTCACGGTTTATTTAAATCTACTCCTGCCTAAACAGTGAGCTTAGCACTCAGCCTTTAATCGCTAGATTTGCCCGAGCGAGAGTTTTGACATGCACGATTGATGTAGTGGTTAGACAATTTTCCTGTCACACGTGTATAGCTCCGCCGTGCTCTTTAGCGATTAACGCTGCTCGCTGATCTTGCCCCAGCATTGCTTAGCTTCACACGTCAAATTGCTTAGCCATTATTATTTGCTATGCTTTCCTGTTGTACTTGAATGTGGGTTAGGTGCTAACACTTCTGCACGTACGCTTAGCCTCCGGGCTCTCATACTTAGCCTCCGGGCTACACTTAGCCCTTTGGGCTCTATCATGCTCCGCCGGGAGGCAAGCTTAGGGCCCAATGCTTCATAACTAAACTCGTTTAGCGTAACTCTACCGTATACGAACGTATAGCGCCATGCCGCTCAAGTCAACCACGTGTTTAGCTATGCCGCAAGTACGTCTTTGGTATGCATGTTAGCTTGATGTTTCCAATGTCGCTTCATCGTATACGTAGGTGTGTCGCGAGAGTGGCTTCTCCTTGCGTTAGCTTGACGTTTCTAATGTCGCTTCACCGCGAACTCTAGCCAGAATGAGTTTAGAATAGCTGCCTGGTAACTTTATTCCCCCGCTTGCAGTCACGCTTGGTTGTTATAACTAGAATATATTAATATTATAATTATGATTGTGAAGAGTGAAATAACTCTTGCACTCTTTTCTATAATTGAGATTATGTGGATGTCATGTTTCTATGCATCTTCTGTCACTTATCACTCAACATGTTATCACCTGACATGTGATTGATTGTTATCTTCACGGGAAAATAACATTGATTACATATTACATCCTGACATCACATCTAGTGCCCCTATAATGTACTCCACTCTCCTGTTATGATAATCATGTAATTCCCGTAAACTAATAATCATGTATAATCGGTAATAATCGGACCTTACATTGGGATGGGGAAACTGGTGGATATCAATTCGTGATCGTGTTTACAATGGCCAAATTTTGTACAGTCAAACTTCGATTCTACCTGAGGTGCACAAGGTACTTCGGTGGAGTGTACTGGCACCCCTACTACTATTACATTTCTTTCAGGGCATACAAGTAAGACCTTTCGACTTAGCGGTCGGTTCCAGTTCAGTACCAGATGCTCTTGAAGTCGTGATCCCGGGTATGCACGAGACTCATTCTAAACATAGTTCATTGATACTCTCATCAATTTTCAATAACAAAAATTATTTTATCTATAAGTGGATGTATGTGCGCCAAGATGCTGGGAATACATACCTAAACATATGGATCGAACGAGCCTTAATAATAATAACCTGATAATTGATTGTCATCTATTGAATGCTTATATTGATTTCTTATGCAATATATTGTGATTATTTTGTGTTGCCTGCATGAACCACGTCACTTGATCCTGTACACGCGTGATTGTCTGTGACCTCATTTTACGTACTCGTTGGGTTGTCTGAACTTGCATGTGCAGATCCTGGAGCTTGGACCGAGGCGGACCCCACGGCTGAGGACCAGGCTTATTTCGAGGACAAAGCAGCCCAACAGTAAATCCATCCAAACTTGCTCTCTCTCTCTCTCTCTCGACTCATGAGATTTCCCTTGCAGCTCACGAGTATCTTTTGTATGTACAAACTTTGTAAATTTGTATCGTATACTTTTGAGATGTAATATTCATGCAAGTATTGTCTCCTTGGGATGAATTTGTACATGTGCTTTTGTTAGGATACATATATATAACATCATGTACTTTCGTACTCTGATTCTTTCATGTACTGATGTTTAACGCATATACAAAAGGTATTATGCCCTACGTATATACGTCGCAGTAGCGTCTCTGTATTTGTGAATCGAGACGTTACAGGATGGTATCAGAGCCTAGGTTCTCACTCCTTCAGTACACCCAGGTGGCACATTACTTATCTAGTAATCTGCAACTGGGGCGCATGAGTCCCTATTATATAACCCAACTGCAAGTGCGAAATTAATCATCTTTTCTTGATAATCCTCCCCTTGATTCCTAAATTCCTTCAACCTTTTCCACTTCCAGTTCTGTCGTCCTTTTACCAACCCAAGTATGGACAGACGAGCAAGTCGTAACGGTCCCGATCCTACTCGGAATGGTCCCAACCCCTCTCAGGAAGGTTTTAGTTTATGGATATGATGAGAATTCTTCAGAGCGTGATGGAGAACCAACAATAGCAAACCGAACTTCTGCGTCAGGGACTGCTGACTACACCCAAAGAGCAAAGGCCAGGGAATGTGTCTGATTTCAGAAGGTTACAACCGGTCATTTTCACTGGAACCGAGAGGCCTCTAGATGCGAAACAATGATTAATTGATACGATTGATCTTATAAGAACTGCCCGGATTCCCAGGAAAGATCAGTTAGAGGTAGCTAAGATTCAGTTGAAGGATGCGGTCTGGACTTGGTGGAGGAATCGAGGTTGGAGAAGCCTCTCTTGGGCCCAGTTCTCGAAGAGCTTTTATGAGAGATTTTTTCCAGCCACTGCTAAGAAAGAGATGGAAGAGTGATTCATTAGGCTACAGCTGTGGAACAGGTCAGTTGATGAATATGTAGCGGAGTTCCTCAGGCTGAGCGGTTCACTCCATACATGGTAGCAGAGGAAGAGAACCGAGCCAACAGATTCCAATAAGGATTAAAAATGAACATTCAGATGCTTCTTATCTCTCAACAAGTGAAGACTTATTCCCATGTCCTCACAATAGCCAGAGAAGTAGAGCAAGGACTGGAGAAGAAGAACCAGACTCAGATGCAGATCAAGCAGCTAAAGAGGCTTTTTCCTCAGATGGTTAGAGGTAGACTAGTCAGATTCATCGGTTCGCCACCGGCAAAGTGACCAATCAACCTCCCCTCCTTCCATCCATATGCAGACACTCTCAGAAGCACTGGCATACAAGACAGAACTGCAGCATGGCCAATTGTCTATGTAGCTTGTAGATCTGGCAACCACTCGTTAGGAGAGTGTCCACTCAAGAAGACATGGAATGCCCCTCCAGCACCTCCAGCACTCCCAGCACCCCCAATCAGAAGAAACCTCGTACCCACAGGCAAAGGAGTCCCACCTCTCTCTCAGCGTCAAGCGTTTGGACGAACTTGGAGAGGGGCATGGACCAGAACCGGACGCGAAAGGGGTCTAACCTTACCGCCGAAGAAGCTGAGGCATCTGAAGAAGTGGTAACAGGTAAGATATTGGTACATTCTAACCAGTACTAGCCCTTTTTGTGCATCTCATTGCTTTATATCTAGTAAATTTGTTGCATTACATGATATACCCTTGTATGTATTCATGATCAATGGGAAATTAATACGGGGAACAGGGTAATCTCTACTAATAAAGTTTGTAGAGCATGTACTGTATAATTATGTGATAGGAAGTTAGAGGCAGACATGCTTGTAATAAACACTAGGGGGTAAGATGTAATACTAGGTATGACATGACTCAATAAGTACCATACGGTGATTGACTGTAGAGGCAAGAAGGTGAATTTTAGAATTCCACACCAACTATAATTCCAGTTCATTAGGGAGCATAAGTTTACTAGTAAAGGGAACCAGTTGAATCGTGCCACCATAGAAGACCAGAAGAAAGGAGTACCAATATGGAACAAATTTCCGGATGTATTCAAGGAAATATCAGGGCTTACACCCGATAGAGTTATGAAATTCTCTATTAATGTCATCCTAGGGGTAGCTCCTATTTCCAAAGCACAATACTGGATGACTCCACCAGAATTGGACATGTTAAAAGAGCAGCTACAGGAATATTCAGACAAGGACTGAGAACACTTCACCTTGGGGAGCACCAGTATTGTTGGCCAACAAGAAAGATGGTAAAAGATTGTACATCAACTACAGGGATTTGAACAGGTTCACTATCAAGAACAAATACCCATTGCCCAGAATCGATGAACATTGATCAACTTCACGGAGCTCAGGTGTTCTCGAAGTTGGACCTACAGTTCGGATACCACCAGTTGAATGTGAAGGAGGACATCCAGAAGACAGCTTTCAGGACCCATTATGGCCACTATGAATTTCTAGTCATGTCTTTTGGAGCAACCAACGCTCTGGTGGTATTCATGGATATGATAAATCACATCTTTTCACCCTATTTGGACAAATTTGTAGTGGTCTTTATTGATGACATTCTGGTCTACTCCAAAAACAAAGAACATGCAGAGCATCTGAGAAGTGTCAACTGACCCTGCAACAAGAACAGCTCATGCCAAACTAAGCAAGTGTGAGTTTTGGCTGAAAAGCATTACATTTTTAGGCCATGTTTCTAAAGAAGGGATTTCAGTGGACCCCAGCAAGATCCAAGCAGGGAAGGACTAGCCAATCCCGAAGTCGACGGCAGAGATTAAGAGCTTTATTGGATTAGCAGAATATTACCGAAGATTTATACAGGACTTCTCCAAGATTGTGGCGTTGTTGACCAAGCCCACCAGGGAGAGAAATATGTATGGACAGAAGAGTGCACCTCTGCATTTGAAACATTGAAAAACAAGTTGATTACTGCGCCAATCCTGAAGCACCCTCGGGGACAAGAGAAATGATTATTTACAATGCATCAGGGAAAGGCTTAGGGTGCGTGTTAATGCAACACGAGCATGTGATAGCCTATGCATCCTGACAGTTGAAGCCGCATGAAAGGAATTACCCAACGCATGATCTGGAGTTGACAGCAGTTATATTTGCATTAAAAATATGGAGACACTATCTACTGGGGGACAAGGTGCTGATCTACACTGACCACAAGAGCCTAAAGAATATTCACTCAGAAGAAGTTAAATATGAGGCAGAGGCAGTGGCTCGAGCTGATGGCAGATTACGATGTAGACGTACAATATTATCCTCGGAAAGTTAATGTGGTGTCAGATGCTCTGAGTAGAAAACCCGAAACTCCTCCGACAGTGCAACCCAGCCAGAAAGAGCTACTCAGGGAATTAGTATGTTAGCTTGATGGTGGTACGAGCAACCGATGTACAAGGACAGTGGACGGCATTCCCGATCCAACCAACATTGATGGAAGAGGTTAGAGAAGCACAAAAAGGGGACCCCCGGCTGCAGAAATTCAGAGAACAAGTAGAAACAGGGCTGAGATCGGATGTTCGTATTCATTCAGACGGTGCATTCTACTTCGGCGGCAGAATTTGTGTACCTCAAGAAAAGATTCGACAGAAAATTTTAGCTGAAGCACATATTTCAACTTACTCTATACAGTCCGGTGGGACTAAGATGTATCGGAATTTGAAGCAGCACTTCTGGTGGAATGCAATGAAAGGAAGATCGCCCAGTTTGCGACAAAGTGTCTGGTATGCCAGCAAGTAAAAGAAAAACATCAGAGAACAACTAGACTTCTACAACCCTTGCCAATACCAGAGTGAAAGTGGGAGCATATTACAATAGACTTCGTCTCAACACTACCCCGTAGCCAAGGAAACAATGCAGTGTGGGATCATCGATCGTCTTACAAAATCAGCACATTTTATATCATTCAGAGTCGGACAATCCACATAAGTGTTGGCAAACAAGTATATGAAGGAGATAGTACGATTACACGGGGTCCCAGTTAATATAGTGTCGAATAGAGACACCAGATCCAGGTCTAACTTTTGGGAAAGTTTGCAGGAAAGATTGGGGACCCATCTAAAGTTCAACACTTCTTACCATCCAGAGGCAGACAGGCAATCTGAGAGAACTATCCAGATGTGAGGGCATGTATGACTGATTTCAAAGGTTATGGGAAGATCACTTGCACCTAGCGGAGTTCTCCTACAACAACTATCAGGCCAGTATCAAGACGGCACCGTTCGAGGAACCGTATGGCAGGAAGTGCAGATCAACTTTGTGTTGGGATGAGGTTGGTGAAAGAAGAATTTTAGGGTCGGAAGTCATAATTCAGGCAGCAGAGAAGGTCAGAATCATCAGAACATCTTCGAACAGCACAAAACAGACAGAAGAGTTGGCCAGACACAGTCAGAAGGTTGTTGGAATTTAAGGCAGGGGAGCACGTGTTTCTGAAGATATCCCCAACTAAAGGAGTGGTCAGATTCAGTGTTCGCAGGAAGTTGAGTCTGAAGTTCATATGCCTGTTTGAGATTCTGGAACAGATAGGAGAGGTAGCCTATAGACTAGCCCTACCGCCATCTCTGGAAGAAGTCCATGATATATTTCATGTGTCACGGCTCAAAAGGTACATCAGGGATGAGAGTCATGTGCTAGATCATACAGAGTTAAAGCTACAACCGGATTTGTCATATGCCAAGCAAAACCCATGGCCATATTGAAGAATGAGGTTATCCCATTGGTATTAGCGTCATGAACAGGCATGCCCCCCAGGAAGCAACTTGGTAACGGGAATTATCTAGGAGCACTACCCGCATCTTTTCATAACTTAGGTTGGTGATCTCTCACCACCTTTCTACTATATTTCCTCCCCTTATCGAAATTTTGAGGACGAATATTTTGTAAGGTGGATGGTTTGTAACACCCCATTCTCAGAATATGTATCCAAATATGCGTCCTAATATTTCCCCGTATTTTCTTAATTTTTTGGGATTTCTGTAATTAGTTTCAGTAGAACCTGGTCTTAGCTTAGCCCACGCCAGTCCCTCCATTTTAGAAAATTCTCTTTCTTTTTCCTTTTTTTCCTTTTTCCTTTTCTGTTCTTTTTTAGTTCTTCCATTTTCCTTTCTTTTTATCTTCTCTTTTCTTTCTCCCCTAGGCGCAGCCCACTCCCGCTCTTTCCTCGAGCTACGCGCGTGCCACACGCCCCGCATTCTCGGGCATTGCCCGTGCCCCTATCCCTTTAAGGTTCCCCACTCCTCTCTCCCCCTCATTTCTCCCCTGATCTCTCTCCTCCCCCACTCTCCCCCCTCTCGTTCTACTCTGTCGAGTGCCACCTCCGATCACCCCTCCCCGATGACGCATGTGCTCTGGTGAGCCTCCACAGCCCCCGGAGGCCCTCACTAAGCTAACTTCCTCCCCCTGCTCCGCTCCCTCTCTCCCTCTGCACCTCACTCTCCCCCCTTCCCTCGGCCATCACCTCTTTCTCCAGCTAGATCCAGCCACCACCTCACAGATCCGACCGGCCCAGCGCCTCCACAACCCTCCAATCACCCCCATAACCTCCGCCATCTCCTTCACCTTCTTTAAAACCCCAGATCCGCCTCAGCCACCTCTGATTACCACCCCAAAGCCCCTCCTCCGCCGATCTACCCTTCCCCGGCCTCCGTCACCGCCGATCCCCTCGCTTCTGATCTGCCCTCAGCCACCTTCTCCACCACCTGCAATCCCCGCTACCACCTCTCACCTCCGAATGCCTATCCTCGGGCAGCGCCGCCTCCCCGACGGTCGTGAGCCCCTCCGTACACACATACTCCTCTACTCTGCTCTCTCCCCCAGACTCTCTCTTCCTCTTTCTGTCTCCTAGGGTTTCCATTCCCTTTGTCTCTCTCTGGTTATGTTTCACCCTTGCCTGTGCACGTGCCAGAATTGGATAGGTGAGTACTCTCCTTTGTGTTGATTGTATGTATATTCCATGTATTGCATTGTGTATGATGAATTGTGGATGTTGTGATGGGAACTGTGTATGGGTTGTATTCAAGGAGTATGTTCATGCATTGTGTGGGACCATATGTATTGGTACTTGTATGTGGTCGAGTGCCTAAGACTGTATATGTAGAGACACTATGACGAATGCTTGTATCTTGTGATTGTTTAGCCCCCGGGCTCTCATTTAGCCTCCAGGCTTAGCCTCCGGGTTCAACCCCTTCGCGATTTATTTAAATCTGCTCCCACCTAAATGGTGAGCTTAGCACTCAGCGTTTAATTGCTAGACTCGCTCGAGCGAGAGTTTTACAGTGCATGATTGATGCAGCGGTTAGACACTCTTCCTGTCACACATGTATAGCTCCATCATGCGCTTTAGCGATTAACGCTGCTCGTTGATCTTACCCCAACACTGCTTAGCTTCACACGTCAGATTGCTTAGTCATTATTATTTGTTATGCTTTCCTGTTGTACTTGAATGTGTGTTTAGTGCTAACACTTTTGCAAGTGCGCTTAGCCTCAGGGCTCTCATACTTAGCCTTCGGACTACGTTTAGCCCTTCGGGCTCTTTCATGCTCTGTCGGGAGGTGAGTTTAGCGCCCATCGCTTTATAACTACTCGTTTAGCGTAGCTCTGCCGTGTATGACTGTACAGCGCCACGCCGCTCGAGTCAATCACGTGTTAAGCTACGCCGCAAGTACAGCTTCGGTATGCATGTTAGCTTGACGTTTCAAACATCGCCTCAGGAGTGGCTTCTCCTTGCGTGTTAGCTTGACGATTCCAACATCGCTTCACCGCGAGCTCTAGCCAGAACGAGTTTAGAATCTAAAGCTGCTCGCTAATCTTATTCCCCTGCTTGCAGGCCCGGTTAGTTGTTGTAACTAGAATATATTAATATTATAATTATGGGTGTAAAAAGTTTGAAATGACTCTTGTACTCTCTTCTATAATTGGGATTATGTGGATGCGTGTGTAACGCCCCGATCCCACGGATACGGGGACGTCACTGCGACGTATATACGTAGGTCAGGAAATGCCCCCACGTATATACGCTAAGCATAAAGTACAAGCAAGGAATCAGAGTACAACACAAAGCGTGGTATTCATTCATATGCCAACTTAAAAGTACAAATACAAAGTCATCACAGTATATGATAAACTATTACACATCACATGTGTCTTTTATCACAACCAAGTCCAAAAGAACAATATACATATAAACACAAAATGCTCACGAGTAGGATGAAGATCCCGTGAGTCAAAAGAGAAGTCTGGCACGAAGGACTGGAACTAGTCTGCCTACTCACCAAGAAACGCTTGATCTCCTGTGGACTGTTCCACTTCGATCCAAGCTTCTAAACCTGAACATACAAATCCAAGGGAGTCAGGACCTCCCAACAATGAACAGGCTACAGCCAAATGGCTAAGAGACAAGAGTAGGAAGGTTAGAACACAAGTATAGCAAGTGTGAACAAGTAAAACATAATATCCTTAAAACAGGAAATCCAGGGTAAAGCTGATTACAAGCAAGATTGATTGTATACACTTAGGTCACGGTCCCATGAGACTAGTACATCGAAGGAATAATCCAAACAAGGAAACCCTCATCTATATACCTTTATCTCATGTCACCGTAATCCAAGCGTATAGAATCAGAGTCGCAAAATAGTCATAACAAGAATACATAACAGGTGTGACAAGAGTGCATAACAGGTATCAAAACAGGGATCATAACAGTAATCATAACTGGGGTCCGATACAGGTGTCATAACAGGAATATCAAGAGTATAAATTATTATTATTCGTCTAACCCATATATCTAGGTATGTGTCTCGGTATATATCCCAACGCACATACATCCATATATAAGCAAGTCGAGGTTTGTTACCGGAAGTAGATGAAGAACTGATAGAGCTTCTTATAGTAGTTTCCATACACCTGGAACCAGTTTGGAGGCCCAAAGTCCCCCTAACACTAATCTCCTGTGGGCCCTAAGTCCCACTAACACTACCGCCAATATTTCATTCCCATACTATAAGCAAGGTGTCATTCCGGCATTCATCACTTCCTCCCATTCCCCATACAAGTTGTCCTTTTTATAGTTTATTAACATAATTATCAGATTAAGGGAATGAGCAAGATCATAACTGGAATACATAACTGGAATACAGGTACTACATTCCTTAACTGTGATAATTAAACAATGTCAAGTGTATCATGCCTTGTTTTAATAGATAGCATGACAAGAAGTTGAGAGTACTAATTAACAAGTCATAAAGTATAATATACAAACATATGAACCAAGCATAAGATCCAAATATAAGAAAGTAATTAACTATGACAAACAGCCAAAGTTAGTCGACTAGGGTCAAGGGAGTAGTCGACTAATAGAGGGATTAGTCGACTAACAGTCTGGTATAGTCGACTAAAACTGTGCACCAGAGAGTTGGGTTTCTGATTCAGGAAAAGTTAGTCGACTAGGGTCAAAAGGGTAGTCGACTAACAGATATGCCAAGTCGACTAACAGTTATGTTAAATCGACTAAATCTGAGTTACAGAAAGTTGGATTTTGATTCAGGAAACATTAGTCGACTAGGGTAGAAAGTATAGTCGACTAGTAATCTATAGTCGACTGGTAAATTAACATAGTCGACTAAAACTGTGCTCCAGAAAAGATTACGTTTCAAACTAAGGGTTTCAAGTCGACTAGCTCCTAGGTCAAGTCGACTAATCGTGGTCTGAAAACAGATTACAGAACTGAATTTGATGGTTGTTCTTGATGGTTAAAAATATGATTTTGAAGACACAAATGTACAAGATATGGAAGCATAAACATACTAAGAATTGTATGAGTCTTGGTGAGTAAAATACTCACTTCGAATGGTTTAAGTGAAGCTTTACGAGTTCGGAAAGGTCGTGGTCGACGAATTTGATCCACGGCGATATAGTTGATGAAGAAAGACACGATCCCCAATCCAAGTTGTTGGTTGAAGTGGAGATGGAAACCTTGGTGATGCTTTGAGAGTTGGTGGTTGAAGTTGAGGTGAAGGAGAAAGTGGTGAGGGCTAACTCTTTGTTGAAGTGAAGAAAAAGGAAATAGAATGTAAAGGAAATGTTTAAATAGGGTTTGGATTTGTAAAGGAGATGCAAATAAGATAGAAGAGAGGGGGTTTTTGCAAAGTGGAGGAGGGGATGAGTGTCCCTCTTTTGGCCACTTGGCCGGCCATGGGAGAGAGAGAGAGAAAGAGGGGCATTAATGAGGGAGTTGGTGGAAGTGTGTGGAGAGGAAAAGTTGGAATTTTGGAAAATTGGAAATCTTGTGGCTTGTGGAGGAAGGAAGAGATATAAAGGAAAAGGAAAAAGGAAAAGGAATTATAAAGGAGAAGATATTTTCTCTAACTTGAAAATGAAAATATCGGAAACACAGATTTCTGGGTTTAAGTCGAGGATACGGAAAACATTTCGGAAAATACCGAAATCGTCCCGAAATCAAGTATCTCGGAACGACTCACAAATTATACCAAAATCAATAATAATATTTTAAGACTCATAATGAAATCCGTTTTAAGAAATACTTTATAGTTTTAAAACTAAAAATCCCGGAATCAGTTAGTTACCGACTCCGATGGAATTTTCATAAATTCATAAAATTCTCAGAAAAAGTATTTAAGAAATGTGATTCTAAGAGATAAAGTCTAAAGACCCATCTAGAAATTCCAATCTGATTGTAAATTAAAAATCCGGGAATCGATCAGCGACACTGGTCGATACCGGTTTAGAAGAAATTCCTTTTAATTCAAGAAAAATTCCAGAAAATCATATAAAATCTAGAATATTGGAAAACGATATTTAAAATTAAAATAGGTCAAATACAGAAGGTAAATCGAAAATACGATCGAAAAACTGAATACGCAACTAAGTACGTATTCCGGGAACGGGGTATTACAATCCACCCACCTTACAAAAAATTGCGTCCTCGCAATTTCGCTAAGGGGCAAATTGAACACAAAGGGGACAAAGGTGGAATAAAGGCTTCATAAATCCAAAACAGGGTTAAGGTGAACACATGAAGGACTAGGATAGACAATGAGAGAATGATAAGGGAAATATTAAGAAAGATAACTAACTCAAATACAAGATCGGAATAGTGGTTACCATGATATCTTCAAGGTTCCTGGTCTGGATACTGGTCTTCCCACTCTGCTGCGTCATCTGATGCCTCTGCCGCCATGATGTAACCTTGGCCTCTACCCTGATCTGCTCTAGTTCTCATTCCTCTCTGCTGATGATCATACCGTTGGGGTGGAAATGGAACTCTTCGATCAACGGGTTCTGGATTCCTCCTCAATGGCGGAGCTGGAAGTGCTGGGGCTGGATGTGCTGGGGCTGGAAGAGCCGGTCTAATTGGTGCCGTATGTCCAAACTTTCTGTGCGGGCAATCCCTTAGTGCATGACTCCCTGCTCCACATGCCAAACATAATCCATTGGCAATGCGACAATCCCTCTTATAATGCCCGGGTCTATGGCAGAAATTGCATATAATCTGAGACAGAGGAGGTTGGAATGGTCTCTTGTTCATCGGGCCATGGTTGCCCTAACTGCATCTTCCTCATCCATCAACTCAAAAGGCCTCTTCTTGGCCTGGTTCCTTATCAGGGTCAATCCCTTCTTCTCCAGTCCACGCTCCACTTCTCGAGCTATGGTGAGAACTTCAGAATAAGTCTTCAACTGCTGGGGCATTAGAATACTTGGATGTCCATCTGTAGGCCCTGCTGGAATCTACTTGCCCGCTTCTCTTCATCAGTCACCATGTATGGAGCAAAGCGGCTAAGTCTGAGAAATTCCGCGGCATACTCATCCACGGACCGATTCCCTTGCTGAAGTCTGATGAACTGCTCTTCCATGTCCTTCTGAGCTGTGGTAGGGAAGAATCTACTATAGAAACTCTTGGAGAATGTGTCCCAAGTGACAGGTTTCTCCAATCTGGCTTCCTCAGCTAGCCACCAAGTTCTTGCTACATCTTTCAATTGAATCTTGGCGACCTCCACTTGATTTTCCTTTGGAACTCGGGCTGCATTCAACAAGTCTGAGGTGTCTGTCAGCCATTGCTCAGCATCCAGGGGTTTCTCTCCTCCCGTGAATGTGGCTGGTTGCAACCTTCTGAAGTCTGATATATTCCCCGGCCTTTGTCCTTTGGGAGCTGCCAACTCTTGCCGAAGGAGTTCCATCTGTTGCTGCTGATTCTCCATCATCATCTGAATGACCCTCAGAATATCTACATTCTCTCCTGTGGGTCCATTCGATACCTGCCCAGAGTTGCTACGACCCGATCTTCTATCCATACCTAGTTGGTGGAAGATGACTGGAAGGAACTGGAAAAATGGAAGGATTTTAGGACATAATGGATACATTGAAGGAATCAAGAAGGACTCAAGAAGGAATCTAGAAGGACTAGATAACTTTGTACATTGTAGTTGGCAATAGCAAATTACTGGAATTTGCTGCTTGATTGTACTATAGGTGGGAGAGCCTAAGCTCTGATACCATCCTGTAACGCCCCGATCCCACGGATACGGGGACGTCACTGCGACGTATATACGTAGGTCAGGAAATGCCCCCACGTATATACGCTAAGCATAAAGTACAAGCAAGGAATCAGAGTACAACACAAAGCGTGGTATTCATTCATATGCCAACTTAAAAGTACAAATACAAAGTCATCACAGTATATGATAAACTATTACACATCACATGTGTCTTTTATCACAACCAAGTCCAAAAGAACAATATACAATATAAACACAAAATGCTCACGAGTAGGATGAAGATCCCGTGAGTCAAAAGAGAAGTCTGGCACGAAGGACTGGAACTAGTCTGCCTACTCACCAAGAAACGCTTGATCTCCTGTGGACTGTTCCACTTCGATCCAAGCTTCTAAACCTGAACATACAAATCCAAGGGAGTCAGGACCTCCCAACAATGAACAGGCTACAGCCAAATGGCTAAGAGACAAGAGTAGGAAGGTTAGAACACAAGTATAGCAAGTGTGAACAAGTAAAACATAATATCCTTAAAACAGGAAATCCAGGGTAAAGCTGATTACAAGCAAGATTGATTGTATACACTTAGGTCACGGTCCCATGAGACTAGTACATCGAAGGAATAATCCAAACAAGGAAACCCTCATCTATATACCTTTATCTCATGTCACCGTAATCCAAGCGTATAGAATCAGAGTCGCAAAATAGTCATAACAAGAATACATAACAGGTGTGACAAGAGTGCATAACAGGTATCAAAACAGGGATCATAACAGTAATCATAACTGGGGTCCGATACAGGTGTCATAACAGGAATATCAAGAGTATAAATTATTATTATTCGTCTAACCCATATATCTAGGTATGTGTCTCGGTATATATCCCAACGCACATACATCCATATATAAGCAAGTCGAGGTTTGTTACCGGAAGTAGATGAAGAACTGATAGAGCTTCTTATAGTAGTTTCCATACACCTTGAACCAGTTTGGAGGCCCAAAGTCCCCCTAACACTAATCTCCTGTGGGCCCTAAGTCCCACTAACACTACCGCCAATATTTCATTCCCATACTATAAGCAAGGTGTCATTCCGGCATTCATCACTTCCTCCCATTCCCCATACAAGTTGTCCTTTTTATAGTTTATTAACATAATTATCAGATTAAGGGAATGAGCAAGATCATAACTGGAATACATAACTGGAATACAGGTACTACATTCCCTTAACTGTGATAATTAAACAATGTCAAGTGTATCATGCCTTGTTTTAATAGATAGCATGACAAGAAGTTGAGAGTACTAATTAACAAGTCATAAAGTATAATATACAAACATATGAACCAAGCATAAGATCCAAATATAAGAAAGTAATTAACTATGACAAACAGCCAAAGTTAGTCGACTAGGGTCAAGGGAGTAGTCGACTAATAGAGGGATTAGTCGACTAACAGTCTGGTATAGTCGACTAAAACTGTGCACCAGAGAGTTGGGTTTCTGATTCAGGAAAAGTTAGTCGACTAGGGTCAAAAGGGTAGTCGACTAACAGATATGCCAAGTCGACTAACAGTTATGTTAAGTCGACTAAATCTGAGTTACAGAAAGTTGGATTTTGATTCAGGAAACATTAGTCGACTAGGGTAGAAAGTATAGTCGACTAGTAATCTATAGTCGACTGGTAAATTAACATAGTCGACTAAAACTGTGCTCCAGAAAAGATTACGTTTCAAACTAAGGGTTTCAAGTCGACTAGCTCCTAGGTCAAGTCGACTAATCGTGGTCTGAAAACAGATTACAGAACTGAATTTGATGGTTGTTCTTGATGGTTAAAAATATGATTTTGAAGACACAAATGTACAAGATATGGAAGCATAAACATACTAAGAATTGTATGAGTCTTGGTGAGTAAAATACTCACTTCGAATGGTTTAAGTGAAGCTTTACGAGTTCGGAAAGGTCGTGGTCGACGAATTTGATCCACGGCGATATAGTTGATGAAGAAAGACACGATCCCCAAATCCAAAGTTGTTGGTTGAAGTGGAGATGGAAACCTTGTGATGCTTTGAGAGTTGGTGGTTGAAGTTGAGGTGAAGGAGAAAGTGGTGAGGGCTAACTCTTTGTTGAAGTGAAGAAAAAGGAAATAGAATGTAAAGGAAATGTTTAAATAGGGTTTGGATTTGTAAAGGAGATGCAAATAAGATAGAAGAGAGGGGGTTTTTGCAAAGTGGAGGAGGGGATGAGTGTCCCTCTTTTGGCCACTTGGCCGGCCATGGGAGAGAGAGAAAGAGGGGCATTAATGAGGGAGTTGGTGGAAGTGTGTGGAGAGGAAAAAGTTGGAATTTTGGAAATTTGGAAATCTTGTGGCTTGTGGAGGAAGGAAGAGATATAAAGGAAAAGGAAAAAGGAAAAGGAATTATAAAGGAGAAGATATTTTCTCTAACTTGAAAATGAAAATATCGGAAACACAGATTTCTGGGTTTAAGTCGAGGATACGGAAAACATTTCGGAAAATACCGAAATCGTCCCGAAATCAAGTATCTCGGAACGACTCGCAAATTATACCAAAAATCAATAATAATATTTTAAGACTCATAGTGAAATCCGTTTTAAGAAATACTTTATAGTTTTAAAACTAAAAATCCCGGAATCAGTTAGTTACCGACTCCGATGGAATTTTCATAAATTCATAAAATTCTCAGAAAAAGTATTTAAGTAAGAAATGTGATTCTAAGAGATAAAGTCTAAAGACCCATCTAGAAATTCTAATCTGATTGTAAATTAAAAATCCGGGAATCGATCAGCGACACTGGTCGATACCGGTTTAGAAGAAATTCCTTTTAATTCAAGAAAAATTCCAGAAAATCATATAAAATCTAGAATATTGGAAAACGATATTTAAAATTAAAATAGGTCAAATACAGAAGGTAAATCGAAAATACGATCGAAAAACTGAATACGCAACTAAGTACGTATTCCGGGAACGGGGTATTACAGCGTGTTACTATGCATCTTCTGTCACTTATCACTCCTCATGCTATCATCTAACATGTTGATTGATTGTTATCTTTACGAGAAAATAATATTGATTACATATTACATCCTAACATCACATCCAACGCCCCTATATTATACTCCACTATCATGTTTTGATATTCATGTAATTCTCGTAAACTAATAATCATGTAAAAGCGATAATAATCGGACAACTTACATCAGGATGGGGAAACTGGTGGATATCAATTCGTGATCGTGTTTATAATGGCCAAATGTTGTACAACTCAAACTTTGATTCTACCTGAGGTGCACCAGGTGTTTCGGTGGGGTGTACTGGTACCCCTACACCTGTTATATTCAGTGTTCTAAAAATCGGTTTCATTATTCGTGCGGTCTAACACTGAATAATTTAATCGAATTAATCGGAGATTAATCGGGGATTAATCGTTTTTAAAATTTTAATATATTTAATTATATTTATACACAACTATATATGAATATATACAGTTAATTGTTGAAAATACCTAAATATTATACAAGACAATATCTAGATGTGAAGTTATAAACCATGATATGATAAACAAGATAATATGAATAAATAGTAAAAAAGATGAAGTAAAAAAATTTATCTCTTCACATTAGTAATCTAAGATTTCAGATTTTGCAACATAAATATAAATCAAATAACTTCTTGCAAAATAAGAAATAAAAAATTAGTCAATTTATCAATCAAAATAATGAACTTTAAAGAATGATGGAGAAAGATTGCTAAATAAGTTAATTTAAAAAATAATTAAAAATAATAAAACATAAGTATCACTTTATGCAAAATATACAATAATAAAATATCATAATTCATCTACTATTTAATAAATAACAATTCATCTACTATTTAATAAAAGATCATTATCAAATCATCAGCATTACAACATAAACTACTTAGCGATCCAACACACTCAAAGTGAAGATTTTCAAATAAAAAAACATATGAAATACCTAAATGATTAATCGGAAATTAATCGGATTAATCGGGGATTAATCGTTTTGGACCCGATTAATCGCCCGAGCGCATAATCAGAGCGATTAATGTAAAATTAAGCGGGCTATCACCGAATAGGATTAATCGGCCGATTAATCGGCCGATTAATCCGATTTTTAGAACAGTGGTTATATTCCTTCCAGGGCATACAAATAAGACCCTTCGATTTAGCGGTCAGTTCCGGCTTAGTACCGGATACTCCTGAGTTACGGTCTCGAGTATGCACGGGACCTACTGTAAATATAGTTCATTGATACTCTCATCAGTTTCCAATAACAAAACTTGTTTTATCCATAAGTAGATGTAAGTGCTTTAGGACACTGGGACACATACCTAAACATATGTATCAAACAAGCCTTAATAATAATAACTTGATAACTGGCTGTCATCTAATTGAATGCTTATATTGATTTCCTATGCAATATCTTGTGGTTACATGTGTTGCCAGCCTGAACTACATCAATTAATCCTGTACATGTGTGATTGTCTGTGCACGCTACTTGGCCTCATTTTACATACTCATTGGCTTATTTCTGACAACACTGGACTTGCATGTACAGATCCTAGAGCTTGGACCGAGGTAAACCACACGACTGAGGACCAGGCTAATTTCGAGGACCAAGCAGCCCAAGAGTAGAGCCATCTAGACTCTCTCTCTTTCGACTCGTGAGATTCCCCTTGCAGCTCACGAGTATCTTTTGTATGCACTTTGTAAATTTGTATCATGTACCTTTGAGATGTAATATTCATGTAAATATTATGTCTCCTTGGGATGACTCTGTACATGTACTTTTGTTGGGATACATATATATAACTGTTGGCCCGGAGGCCTTCCTCTCTAGTTTTGATGATGATTAACTCATGTAGTTATGTTTACTAATAATCTTGTGATTTTAGTTTCAGATTATATAACAAGATATTAGTTGGTGATTGCTTCAAAAAGAGGAGTTTGGAAGCCTTCACTTGGTGATTCCCGAGCCCGAGCGTCAAGATCATTCATAGCCATGCTCGTTGGATCACGGTGTTTGGACCGAGTCGACTTGAAGATGAAGATCGTCAAGAAGACTTAAGTATCATAGAGTTTAGTGTGTTTTAGATCCATATTGTAAAGCTTAGTATAGTTGATATGCTCAAGTGCACAATACACTCACGTTTCATGTTTTGGATTTTGGTTTTCATGGATAATAGATCAAAACAAGTTTAAATGGTTTATATGTATAGTAGATGTATTCTATTTATACATGCATGCTTAAACTTCATAGACAAACTTATTTTGACTATCCTATTCATGTATTGAAAAATCCAAGTTTGATAAAATACCGGTTTTGGTTTTTGATAAAATTTGCAAGACACAAAAATGATTTTATATGTTGATATATGTCTTGAAATTTTTATCACAAGTTTGTATTTCAATATAAAATGTTAAAACAAGTTTTATGGAATTTTAGAAAAGATAAAATATTTTTTATAAAATATTTTTACCCAGGTTTCTGACCCAGACTGTGCCTGACAGGCCAGGTCGGTCGACCGGGCGGTCGACCGCACCAAGGGCCGGTCGACCGTTCCGGTCGACCGACTTGCACAGCCTTGTGCACGTCTGGCAGACACAGGGCCGGTCGACCGGGCGGTCGACCGGACCAGAGAGCCTAGCTCTCTGTATCTGGGCGGTCGACCAGCCGGTCGACCGGAACAGAGAGTCTGCTCTCTGTATCGGGGCGGTCGACCGGGCCGGTTGACCGCCAGCCTGTCAGGCCGCCAGATCAGCCTAACGGCTAGTTTCAGGATTTGGCCTATATAAACCCCATTTGATTGGGATTTTGAAAAAGGTTTTTAACAAGAAAAATTTACAGTTTCTCCAGAGTTTAAAACAAGTTTTCAAAAATTTTTAGAGCTTCAAAAGATCAATCTTATTTGTATTAAGTGTTTTGTTTATTTCAAAGAAATTAGGGTTTTGGGAAATAGTTTTTGATCTAAACTTCTATATCTATTTTGGTGTTTTCCCAAGAGAATTTCTTTGATCAAAACACTTGTTTTTTCCACACTTGAGCTATCATACTATCCTATTCTCTTAGGATTTTTGTTTTGTGGAAAAAAAATTGTTTGAGGTTGTTTAAGCCTCCAAAGTTGTAAACCCTCCTTTATTTGTGTATCCCTCTTTGGTAGAGGTTGATCGGAGTGGTGTTTGGATCCCTCTTCGGTAGAGGTGATTGTGATTGTATTGGCTACGGGCCTTATCCCTCTTCGGTAGAGGTGGATTGTGGTTGTATTGCCTCGGTGGCATTGTAAGGTTGAGAGAGGAGTTCGGTACTCCTTTAGTGGATTGGAAATCCTTCTCGGTGAAGGCGGGGACGTAGAGCTAGGGGCTCGAACCTCGAAACATATCTTTGTGTTTGTGTTTGATCCACTTGTCTCTAAACTCTCTCTTATTTGTGCAAAGCATCATTCATTCATTCATATCATATTTGCTTGTGTTTGAGCATTGATTCATATTGTCATATCTTTTATATGCTTGGATTGTTGTGTGTGCCTCACTTGTACTTAACCACAAGAGCTTCATATAGCACCTCAACCCATATCTAGGGGAATCAAGAGGAGTTAGTCCAGAGCCCTTCACGGGGAATTCGGCTACACTTGTGTATTATACTAAGTGTGTTGCAAATTGTTTTAAGCTTCCGCATTTAGCGCATTTAGTTTATAGATTAGTCATTTCACCTATTCAACCCCCCTCTAGGTGATTTCAATTGGTATCAGAGCCTACGCTCCTGATACTTAGGCTTAACATCCTACGAGTGAGATCCTTATTTGCTAATCTACCATTTGCATTTGCACATTTGTTTGCTTGCACACATATAGTTTACATCCATGGACTTCATGACCCCACCTATGTTTGACCCTTCCAACATCATTGTTTGGAAGACTAGGATGTCCGTTTATTTACTAACCTAGGATATAAGGTTCACCTTGCCATTACCGAGGAATCCTTCCTTAGTGATAGCAAGCATATAGGGGCCAATGCACAAGCCCTTGAGGCTATTAGAAGCACACTTCCTAAAGAATATCTTTTGCTTGCTTCTAACTTTGATTCCGCATTTGCAGTGTGGAACATGTTGACAACCACCACCACCTCCAAGCTTCAATTACAAATCCAACCGAGGAATATAGTGGAGAATCCGAGTCTCAAAGCTACATGGTCCAAGGGAATGACTCCCTTGAGGTACAATCAGAAACTCAACTAGATAGTTTTGATGCTAGTTTTTCATGTGATGATAATATTGATGTCCATGCTTTAAATGAAGAACTATCTTTTGTTTGTGAAAAATTAATTGAAAAATATAACATTTTGAAAAAGAAAAGTCTAGGCCTTAATAAAGAAAATTAAAGTTTACATTCTAGACTTAACAATGTTTTGCAAGAGAAGCTTGAGATCTATAATGAAAGGGATTCATTGAGATCTCAATTAGAACTTGCACTTAAAGAAAATGAGTTTTTAAAATCTAAAAATGATTGCCATGCTATTTTGAAGAAAAATGAAAATTTGTCTTCAAAAGTTGAATTTGTTTTAAAAGAAAATGATTCTTTAAAAAGAGAAATTGATTTTATTTCTAAAGAGTTAGAAATTTGTTTAAATAAAAATAAATCTTTGAAAAATGATATTGTTTCCCATGTTTGCCATGCTAGGGTAGTTTCACCTAGATCACCCCTTGCATGTTCCACCTCTTCTTTAATTGAAAATGATATATCCATACTTAAGAAGAGTGTTGATTGTTTGGGCTCCACTTTGAGCCAATGTGTAGTGGGTCATACATGTTTGGAAACTTTGTTTCGAAAGAAACAAGTTCCATCTATTCATGCACACCCTACACGGCATACACATGCTCCTCACGGACACCATCACACTATGTATGCTAATGTGTACACTTGTACACATTGTGGACGTAAGGGCCACCTTGCTAAATTTTGCTTTGATCGTATACATGATGTAAATTTAGCAAATAAATTTGTTTGGGTTAGAGAAGGGACTAACCCCCATGGACCCAAAAGATTATGGGTACCAAAGACCACCCCTTTTATGTTTGATGTAGGTGTGGGCTCTCACATGACGTGAGAGTAGCCATACCTTGGAGTAGATGCGTTCCGAGCCTAAAGATTACTATTTGGATGCATCACTTTCAAGGGATATTTTGGTGGAGAGGACCACCATGATTTAGAGACAAGGAAAGTTGCCTTCTAGGTTTTGGTAACGATTCCTAACTCCTATTTATTGTTTACATGCTTTCCATTCTATTCAGTATAGCATGTTTCATTGTTTTGATTAGTATGTAAATGCCATGATTATTAGACTCTTGACATGCATGTATAGCATTTTGAGACACCCATGTTTAATATGAATCATATTTTTGTGTTCTCACCCTTGTTTAGCTATCATGCTTATCATAGGTTTAATAACATATGGATTTTCATAATGATCATGTTTATGTTTATCATGTTGATTTTTATCTTGTTTTTAATGCTTCATGTTTTGAATATATGTTTGAATGTTAGTTTTTATTAAGACTAGGTATATACTTGTGCATATAGTGGGTCACAAATAAATCTATATATGTTTGTGCTTGAATGCTTATTTGTTCCCATTAGATGTGCTAGTATAGTCTAGTTTTGATGATTCATGCATTTTAAACTTGTATTCCTATTTTTGGATTTATTTTATGAGTTTTCATTTCATGTATATATTTATTTTGCCAAACTTTAAGATATACATGTATACCCCTTGAGTCATTTGCTTTTCATGCAAATCTTTATTTATGGACTCAATTATGTTTGTATGTATGTATACTTCTTGTGTTAACAAATCATACATATACCTTGAAATGAAATTTGTTTTAATGAAAATTTAGTTATTCATGTTTTTATGATTTCATGTTTAAACTTCATGTATATGTCCATTTTATCCAAATTATTGTTATACATATACATCCTTTGAGCCACGTGCCTTCATGCATATATCTTTGTGGACTGGTTGTGTTTGGATATGTATGTATACTTTAGTTTGTATAAGACATACATATGCCTTGAAGATTAAATAAGTTTTGATTTTCATGTTTTAAGGAATATTGAGCTAAATTGAATATTTTCATGATGCCATGTTTCACATTACACTTGTGCACTCACCTTATTTATTGGTTTCTCATGACTTTGTTTTCATAAGCTTGATATGTGCCTTAATGATTTAGAGTGTTTAGTGCCATGTGAATTTCATGTTTTTCATGAAAAACTATTTTGTTTTATTCCTTGCTTGAAGGATTTCGTACTAGTTTACAAGTTTTCCATTTAAAACTAGTTCGTATTCTTCATATGGTAGAGATTTTCAAACATAATATATTTTCAAATCTATTTTTGAAAACCCCTACCTTCCACGGGCGGATGGATGGGCGATCATGCTCATGTATGCTTTAAAATGAAAATCATTTTAAACTTGAACATGATTGGGAGGATAGGTTATATGATGTATACACTTGATATTATTGTTGTTTCAATTGGTATCATTAAATTCTTTCAATTGGTATCAATCTTGACATTTTTTTGTATACTCATATATGTTTTTATGTATGTATGCTTACATTTCAAATAGTATCAATTTCGATTGGTATTAAATTTTTCATACATATATACTTGTTTATGCTAAGGCTTGAGCTTCAACCTTGTTTCAATTGATTTAGCTTTCAATTGGTATCTTAATTCGAGCCTACGCATAGTTTTTATTGGTATTTCATAAAGGGGGAGAAAATCTCGTATTTTATCTTTCAATTGGTATTTAGTATTCCACTCCCTTGCTTTATGATAGAAAATAATAATTTCAATTGGTAATAATTTCAATTGGTATCTTATGCCTTAAAGAATAATAATTTCAATTGGTACTAAGATTTATGTTTAGAAATTCAAAATTTGTAATGTTTAATTTCAATTGATATCATATGTTTAAAATGAACAATTATTTCAATTGGTATCAAAATGTTGTTTTCATTTTTTAAATTGGTGTCAAGAGGCACTTCATGTTTAATGTCACCCCTTATTGACTTTGTTTTTGTTTTAGACAAAAAGGGGGAAATATTGTTTTTCTTGTTTTGGCTTTTACCCCTTTGTTGATGATTGACAAAAAGGGGGAGAAAGATTTTGAGTTTTATTTGTATATGCATACTTATGTTTTTGCATATATTATGTTTAATTGGTATCTAGAGCATGTTTATTTGTTTTTGAAAATTTCATTGCTATCTAGAACCTTTTATTGTTTATGCATATCTATGCATGTTTCATGTTTCATATTCATTGCATATTTATGTTTAGTTGTTTATGCATGAGTTGAGGGGGAGCTTCCTTGAAGCTTAACTTTAATCCATGCATATATAACTCCATGAGTTTTGTCATCATCAAAAAGGGGGAGATTGTTGGCCCGGAGGCCTTCCTCTCTAGTTTTGATGATGATTAACTCATGTAGTTATGTTTACTAATAATCTTGTGATTTTAGTTTCAGATTATATAACAAGATATTAGTTGGTGATTGCTTCAAAAAGAGGAGTTTGGAAGCCTTCACTTGGTGATTCCCGAGCCCGAGCGTCAAGATCATTCATAACCATGTTCGTTGGATCACGGTGTTTGGACCGAGTCGACTTGAAGATGAAGATCGTCAAGAAGACTTGGGTATCATAGAGTTTAGTGTGTTTTAGATCCATATTGTAAAGCTTAGTATAGTTGATATGCTCAAGTGCACAATACACTCACGTTTCATGTTTTGGATTTTGGTTTTCATGGATAATAGATCAAAACAAGTTTAAATGGTTTATATGTATAGTAGATGTATTCTATTTATACATGCATGCTTAAACTTCATAGACAAACTTATTTTGACTATCCTATTCATGTATTGAAAAATCCAAGTTTGATAAAATACCGGTTTTGGTTTTTGATAAAATTTGCAAGACACAAAAATGATTTTATATGTTGATATATGTCTTGAAATTTTTATCACAAGTTTGTATTTCAATATAAAATGTTAAAACAAGTTTTATGGAATTTTAGAAAAGATAAAAGAATTTTTATAAAATATTTTTACCCAGGTTTCTGACCCAGACTGTGCCTGACAGGCCAGGTCGGTCGACCGGGCGGTCGACCGCACCAAGGGCCGGTCGACCGTTCCGGTCGACCGACGTGCACAGCCTTGTGCACGTCTGGCAGACACAGGGCCGGTCGACTGGGCGGTCGACCGGACCAGAGAGCCTAGCTCTCTGTATCTGGGCGGTCGACCGGCCGGTCGACCGGAACAGAGAGTCTGCTCTCTGTATCGGGGCGGTCGACCGGGTTTGCCCAACGGTCATATTTTTGACCGTTGGCGATCGACCGGGCCGGTCGACCGCCAGCCTGTCAGGCTGCCAGATCAGCCTAACGGCTAGTTTCAGGGTTTGGCCTATATAAACCCCATTTGATTGGGATTTTGGAAAAGGTTTTTAACAAGAAAAATTTACAGTTTCTCCATAGTTTAAAACAAGTTTTCAAAAGTGTTTAGAGCTTCAAAAGATCAATCTTATTTGTTTTAAGTGTTTTGTTTATTTCAAAGAAATTAGGGTTTTGGGAAATAGTTTTTGATCTAAACTTCTATATCTATTTTGGTGTTTTCCCAAGAGAATTTCTTTGATCAAAACACTTGTTTTTTCCACACTTGAGCTATCATACTATCCTATTCTCTTAGGATTTTTGTTTTGTGGAAAAAAATTGTTTGAGGTTGTTTAAGCCTCCAAAGTTGTAAACCCTCCTTTATTTGTGTATCCCTCTTTGGTAGAGGTTGATCGGAGTGGTGTTTGGATCCCTCTTCGGTAGAGGTGATTGTGATTGTATTGGCTACGGGCCTTATCCCTCTTCGGTAGAGGTGGATTGTAGTTGTATTGCCTCGGTGGCATTGTAAGGTTGAGAGAGTTCGATACTCCTTTAGTGGATTGGAAATCCTTCTCGGTGAAGGCGGGGACGTAGAGCTAGGGGCTCGAACCTCGAAACATATCTTTGTGTTTGCGTTTGATCCACTTGTCTCTAAACTCTCTCTTATTTGTGCAAAGCATCATTCATTCATTCATATCATATTTGCTTGTGTTTGAGCATTGATTCATATTGTCATATCTTTTATATGCTTGGATTGTTGTGTGTGCCTCACTTGTACTTAACCACAAGAGCTTCATATAGCACCTCAACCCATATCTAGGGGAATCAAGAGGAGTTAGTCCAGAGCCATTCACGAGGAATTCGGCTACACTTATGTGTTGTACTAAGTGTGTTGCAAATTGTTTTAAGCTTCCGCATTTAGCGCATTTAGTTTATAATTAGCCATTTCACCTATCCACCCCCCCCTCTAGGTGATTTCAATAACATCACGACTTTCGTACTCTGATTCTTACCTGTACTGATGCTTAATGCATGTACGAAAGGCATTTATGCCCTATGTATATACGTTGCAGTAGTGTCTCACATGTCCAAAACAAGTTTGTTTTATGGAGTAATTGAGAAAATATGACGATTTCGAGGGGTAAATTTAAGACATGTGATTTAGGGGTAAATGTAGAAATATGAAAGATTTGAGGGGTGTATATGAGAAAACCCAAAAAATAAAAGAAAAAGAAAAGATAAGAGACAAGAGAGAGATCGGATGATCATCTCTCTGGCTCACTCTCTCTCTCTCATCTCCCTCCCTCTGACTCTCGCTCTCTCTTATCTCCCTCTCTCCTCTCCTTGGCTCTCTCTCCCACCGATCATCTTTGTGTCCCTATCCCCCTCCCTCCGCTGCTCTGAGAAAGTGGAGGTAGGGAGGGAGGGAGGGAGAGATAATAAGAGAGATCGGGCGGGAGGGCGAGCGGGCGATGAGCCCTAAGATCCAGATAAGTTTTTTTTCTTTATTATAAATTGATTCGGTCGACTTGACCCTGACTCGGAATCAACTCGGCCGAGTCACTTAGAGTTAGATCGTGACTCGACCGATTTGATAGAGTTGACCCGAATCAGGACCGAGTCATTTGATCTAAGCTGGATTCTTCGAATCGGGTCTCAGACTCGTCTCGGTACCTGCCGATTCGGATACGACTCGGCTGAATCTTCGAGAATCCTGCTTGTAGGTCCAAGTGAGATTCAGGCCCCCTAGGGCTATTATTAAACCCATTCCCAGATCAGTTGCGCCTATGATCTCTCCCCTCACCGGACCTCTCCCCACTAAGTGGCTCAGCGGTACGGCATCTTCGAATTAGTGTGTCAACAAAGCGGCAAGTTAGTTGTGACCTCACTATTTCTTCTCAAAAAGGAAAAAAGAAGTTGGCAACAGCAAAGGCAAGACAGTTACGACAATACTGACAACAAGCCATACTGATTTTCTTTCCTTTTTCTTTTTTTTTCCTTTTTTCATTGTTTTTTATTTTAAAGACTCTTCATGTCTACTATCTTGAGAATTGAGAACTATTGCATGAAAGAATTGGGAAATGGGAATTAAGAATTTGGAGTAATTTTGGGGCTAACCGCAGTTGTTCCTACTGCAAGAGTTGCGACACTATTGTAGTGTTGTAGCAGTGTTGCAGCTGCTGTTACAGCTACTGCTGCAATTGCATCTAGTTATACCCTTGATTTTATCTGGGTTCTCTACAACATCTCCTGCACTAGACTTCCTCTTATGGCCTCTTGGATAGGATTTGGCAGGAGGGAGAAGAGGAAGACCCATCTAAGAATAAGATGATGACTCCATTAGCTAAGGGAAAATGTGGGGTTATTTCAGCTTGGATATTTCCTACAACGAAAAGTTGAATAATGTGCTGGATATATTATATCAAATAATTCACTAGATATAGAATGTAATGCAGTCTTGTCCAAAAAATTTCAGGTCTCATTTATGGTTTATGTGAAATTATTGCAAGAATCATCTTTACTTGCCTAAGTCATCATCATTGCCCTCTAATTCAGTCATGGAAGGTTGAACCAGTAACAAAAATGAGAACAGCACTCTCTGAGAGCACGTACAACTCCAATGGCATAGTGGAGGGAGTATGGAAAGAATGTGAAGGCTGGAAACTTCAACAGAGTGCAATACAAAGATACCTTCAAATTATAATAAGAGGAGTCAATTAGATGATGCAACACACTGCTAATATTTCTGATGGTTTAAGGGGTTAACTCAAATGCCAGTGATGAATATTGAAGATACGGTCATTTGCAAACAGACTTTGGAGGCAGAATTAAGACATCACTATCATCATAGTTGTCATCATTCTTTTCTTCTTCCTTCACTTCTCTGTCGTTTATGCACATTATGCATGTATACTGTTTAACTGTCTCTTTTATCTTTTTTTATCTATGCAAATACACCCTTCTAAAATGACAGTATGCCATTTATCGACCAATCAATGTTCATTTCGAGTTGACTAGAACAGTACTAAAGTTGGCGCTGATCTATACAGACTATACTGTTTATAAATGCTATGAAAAAGGGCTTTTAGCAAATATGCACGCTAGATATAGATTTAGCATTCAAAATTTTCTCTCCTACAAATCTGTAAAAATAAAAAAATACAGCTTTATATCATTTATAATTTTTGGTAACCTGCATTCTGTCCATGCATTTAAACTAGTATGGTAGTATACTCATAAAGAAATTCATCAATAAAATTGCATGGAAGAATATTTGACAACGCCATACCGGGGTTGTTGCCTTCAAAACATAGTTCTGCATTGTGTGATTAGAGAAGGCCTGCACACCCTCTACTACAGCAGCTCTTTTCTTGGACCGGCTTACATCAACATTGGTTGTGCAAGGCTCACATCAGTTGGCCATTGGTTCTGCAAGGCTCACATCAGTTGGCTGACAACAGTGCTCAGCAAGCTGAAACAAGCTCTATAGCTTGAGCATGACCATGTTCTAGAAAGGATTTTTAGGAGTAACAGAGCAAGAACTGCAAGCACCCTACCCTATCAAGTACATGGTCCAGGATCAAGAAAATCCACCAGTAATAGTGATTTGTAAGGGGGTTTAGAAGATGTTGTCCCTTGATCTTCATATATTTAGCAACTATTCCTCTTTCTGCATATTCTTGAGAAATTCCAAGATTTCCTCGGTAGCACTGCTCTATGCTTCTGTACACTTGATGTAGAAAGATGAATAGTTGCTAGATATATGAAGATCAAGGAAACAACATCCTTTAAACCCCTTACAAATCACTATTACTGGTTGATCTTCTTGAGATATTCCAAGATTTCCTCGGTAGCACTGCTCTATGCTTCTGTACACTTGACTCCCTGCTTTTGAACACAAACAATGCATGTAAAGAAACCGCCGCCATATTTTCCATTAAAGTGAAGCAATTGAATTGTACCACCCGTGCAGCTACATGAATTTCAAAGTACAATTCATAACTATGCTGCAGATCACAAACACCACTCTCTTGGCAATCACATTTGCCAAGTTAAGGCAATGTCCACAAGAGCTTTTATGGCTCCCTATTGTTATAATGTCACCCCAATTAAGAACTTAAATAAGGGGGATTACTGGCTCGTGCCATATTCGGACCCTTGTATAATTGTTCTTCCAAAAGAAATTGGCATATAAGTCATGCAGGCAACTGCTCCTCTGCTTAAATTGAATCCACTGAAGCAATAACATTTTCAATAGCCTCTTCTGAGGTGAGGCTGCAACGAGTTAATTTGGGGACTTTCCAAAATATTAACAAGAACATGCAACGCAATATCCAGTCCACAAGGGCCAATTTCTGCTATACATAATGAGAAATGGGATTCCAGAGCTGTGGCAATAGATGGACCCTGGGCAATGTTGGCATTGTTGGTTCATGTTCGAAGCAATTCTGCAAGTAAATCAGGAACTTCAAGGTCAATGTGTAGTCGACCGGTGCTCATAGCTTATAGAACGCATGAATCATTGAATAGGAGCAAAATCAGACTAGCAGAGTACCAGAGGCTCAACATAGCATGGTAAGACCGTGACTGATCCTTGTATTTTTCTAGAGAGGACAAAGCACAAATTTGCATCATTCCCTTTGAGCTTCCATGGCAGATGGAAGAACGAATTCGACAAAGAACATCAACTGCATCACTCTACGGCAAAGGCTTCTGATAATTTTCACCTAGTAACATTATAACAAGACGGCATTAACTGTTTCACACCTTTCCAAGCTAGTGTTAAGAATACCATTAGAGTTTGAACAGCCTGCCTGAATCTCTACTCCTTAAATTATCAGAAGAAAACAATGTTAACCAATGTGTTTAACTTCACATACTAATACCAATGTGTTTAACTGCACATACCAGAATTTCTTTCTCCTAGTCTAAAGGACTGTACAAGGGGATTAACAGCACCCAGTGCAGATTCACAGAGCCTTGTCCGCCAGTGCTGAATAGAATGCCCAATGAGTTTGTGGCACCCTTTTGCTGTTGCTTCCCGCAGTCAAAGTGAAATATACTCAGTGAATGCACACACTATACCATTACCATCATGTTCAAGCGAAATCAACTGCAAGCTGAGTCAGGAGGCCCAGCAAGAAAAGGTAAGCTTTGTCCATCTGACCGACACGCAAGAAAGCACACTCGTCTAATTCCACAAGGTTAGATATCAGCTTCAGCACAGCCAAGCAAAGCCCATCACAGCTCACATAAGTTGGCAACAGTCAAAAAGAGTCCCCCCGTTACCATTGAATTCAGATCGGCAGCAAAATATCTGTAGTAACTCCTGTGATCTCCATGAACTTGCAAGAATTAGGATGAAGTGAAATCTCCAATCAAATCATCATATGTTTTTAAAATGAATCAACAGCAGTAAGATAAACCATTGCATGTCTACGAAGTTCAGAATAGATTCACCCTGCAAATTTTTAGGTTAAAGCTTAATTATAGGAAGCCCAAGGTAACATCTAAGAAGCAGAGAGATATGGATACCAACTATCATGGAAATGAAGTTAGAGTTGACATACCGTGTAAAACGTTAGAGAATGTGTAGGAAACCTACACTACACTGCATTTGAACAACGAATTGCAGCTTCTGCTATCAGGAAAATAGATGTGAATGAGGAAGAGTTTACTACCTGAGCAACTATCAATGAATTCTGAGAAATCTTGTGTGTGAGGAATTTCAACTGCTCCAACGACCACCATGATAAAGTTTACTTCTATTATCAAGACAAAAAAACACAAGAAGCAGACTTGTACCAGCTATAACGGCCCTGCTACATAAAACTTCACCATCATCATGTTTCTGTTTAGGATGTCTGCAAATACTTGTGTCGATATTTCTTTCAGCAAGTAAAAAAATGGACTCAAATGTTTCGGCAAGCTAACTTAGAGCACAAATTAGATCAGAACTCGATCAAAGCTTCAACAAGTTCATGGTTCTGCTCTCTTTACCCAAAAATATCAAAGAAAACTCATCTTACAATTAATGAGATACAACCAAACTCCCCAAAATGATAGGACAATCCTTGGAGCATCTTGACAAATTTCGATGGTTGTATCGTGCAAAAGGACAGCCCATTGGCTAGACATGAAACCAAGGAAATTGTTGCATAGGATTCTCAGAAATGATTTCCCATGGGACTTAAATATCTCTCATGGTTCCTTTTGACTGTGATAGAGACACTGCATAAATAAGGTAGCAGCAGTGTAAGCGCTGGACACATTCAGAAGAGCAGCAAGTGAAAGAACTGTTTCAGCAAGATTCACATATCACACGGTGCTTGACCTGTAGTTTGGCACTGAAGCAGATATATGACTGCAGCATTGGCTAGCTTTCCATGAATACCTCCCTTTATTAATTCCAGTGTCTAGAAAAATCTCTTCAGGAGCTTCCATAACTGATGCATCATTACCTGGAAGAAAATTAGGCAGAACACGGAACTGAGATAGCAAGGTACATAATAATGGAGTTAATGTATTGCCAGCAACAGCAGTAACTTAAGTTTATCAAGACATCAAGAAGCCTTGATAAAATTTCTTCTCAGAATCTACATTGAGCAGCTTCGTCATTGACAATAGTTTCCAGAGCAACATGACTTTCTATTTAGGCCTTTGCTACAATAAAATAGTCCCGTGACAGCCAATGCTGAATTAGTTTGTGTCTCCTTCCTCTTGAAGAACTGGAAAATTTATCATTGTTTTCATTGGCATTGCCAGCAACAGCAGTAACTTAAGTTTAGCAAGACACCAAAAAGCCTTAATAAAATTTCTTCTCGGAATCTACATTGAGCAGCTTCATCATTGATAATAGTTTCTAAAGCAACATGACTTTCTGTTCAGGCCTTTGCTACAATAAAATAGTCCCATGATAGCCAATGACGAATTAGTTTCTGTCTCCTTCCTGTTGAAGAACTGGAAAATATCATTGTTTTCATTGGCATCATTACTTGACAACCTTCATGCAAAATATCATTTAAGGAACAACAGAAAGCAAACTTCAGAAAGAATCCAAAATATGAACTTTGACTTGGGTCATATGCCAGTTGATTAAGCAGAGAGTTGGCTGATGATCTCCGTATGGGCTGCATCTGACTTATGGATGGCACTGGTTAATGTGTTTCCTCATTCCTTTTCCATTTTCACTTCCCGTTATAACAAACCAAGCCGGAACAGCATCAGCACGCTCATCAGCACATAATCCTTTATATTCTCAATGGTTGCAGAGGTTCGCAAGGATCACCGCACTCGTCCTCAAATTTTGAAGATCCTGCTTCTAGAATCTGAAAGAGAGGCATATATGTCTCCAGCAGCAGTCATGGCCGATTTACTATCATGATGGCCCAGGACATCTTTAACTTAAAGCCTCTTGGACCAGTGCTCTGATGCCATTCATTTCAGATAGCCACTTCAACCCAAGGCAAAAGCTGACAAACAGCGGCAATGTATATATCAAGAAAGCAAGGATGATTTAACATCAATGATAGCTCATGCTTCAATCACGTGCTCTTGAACAAGAAGTGGTGACTCACCAATATTTCCTCAGCAAACTAATTGTCTGATGGCCTAAATAGTAAAAATTGTCATAGGGCTGAAGTAAGGGAGAACCTGGTGGCTAGTAATCTGCAGTGGCTAAGAGAACCAAGGCCAAGATAAGCATCTTATAAGCCACCAGCAATTTTTGCTCAGTACACATGTTGCATTTTCCTGCCAAAGTTGGGCAGTGATTCAGCTTCCATAAGTTCTTTGATGGAACTATAGCATCATTGTCCAAACCAAAAACTCCATTAGTGACTACTCACACATCTGCCTCCCGTACACTATGCAGAAAGAGTGTCTGCAGTTTCCATATAATAGAAGCTTTGCAACAGTCCTCAAGAATTTGGAGAATTGGTGGTAGTTTTCTGCAACTAATACCAGAGAACAAACAGATAAATATTTCATCATTATACATACAAGCAGATAGCACACATTTGCTCCGCTACTTGTTTGCTCAAGCGCAGGCACTTTTCATAGGTACATCAACTCCACAGACCTGTAGTTGCTGACCAAAAACCCCTCTCTGCTGGTTGGTAATTCTTGAGCTGCACGAAAACTCGTGTAATAGCTTATTGCACCAGAAAACTTGATAATGTCCCAAATGAAGCCTCAAGACAATTTCCTGGGAGCAACTCAAAGCTGGTCAAATAAAAAAGGCAATGCTATTCACCACTACTTACCATTGCATGTCCTATAAGTAATAAGCTAATTCAGACACCGTGAAAACAATAGTTAAGACAACTTTATAGAACATATCATAGACACTGATAGTTTATTTTGAAAAAAAAGAAGTTAGATTTAAAGCCATATGATCCTCCCAATAAGCTTTGGTGGTTCAATGCACATAGAGAAACAGTCACCTGAAGACCATGGTTTTGCTGTTGCATGGAAAGAGTCATAAGTCATCTTTTTGTTGCAGTGTCAATAATGGAAGGAGTTACATATGAACATGGATCTCTCAATCCAACTAATAAGCTTCTTGCTTGGTTTCTCAGAACCCTTGTAGCATCTCAATCTAGTCTGGCTCCAAAGGCACAACCTTTTCCAAGTCCAGTCCATATCAGAATCTATTTACTACACTTGGTGTATTGTCATACTCTCTGAGGAAGTGGATATCGGACTGGACTGAAGCAACCGGGATCCTCTCGACAAACTTTGTGATGCAGACATCGAGCCACAACCCTGAAGCGTATATCGTTCGAGAAGATGCATCACCTCGATGTGATCAAGTCGCTCAATAGTCATGTATTTTTTCTCTTATTGTATTTTTTTTCTTTTATTATTTTAGTACCACATAGGATGTAATTTGGAAATCAAGTTTTATAAAGCCCATAAAAGGCCCTCATATACTAGTTATTTTAATGAATGAATATTATAAAAATTCTTCAAATTTGTGTGAGAGATGAATTCCTCCCCAAATTCTTTTAGGAGTGTAAAACCCAAGCTAGCCATAATTAAGCGTGTGAAACCCTAGTTAGTTGTCAATAACCCTTCTTCCTCTTCAATTCCTCTCCAATACTGTAGAAAAATTAAGAAAAATTCCGAAAATACCAAAAAAAAATAGAAAATAGCATGGTTCATCTTTTTCCCTACCCTGCGACACGCGTCAGCCGCCTCCTCCCCTCACCCACAAGCCCCTCCATTGTCTGTGCCCGTGATGTGAGATCAAAAGCTAAATATTTCGATTGGGGATATGAACACGGATCGCAATCCGATTCTAGGCTTCACCACTTGTTGGTTCAATCATTTAAGATCAAACCAATATCAAAACAAAATCTTTTTTTTAACCAAATTTTCATTATCTTATTCAATGAGTTAGGTCCCTACAAATAGGCTTCACTTAACTACAAGACTAAACCCACTTCCAATATGAGACTAAACCAAAAAAACAACAAAAACAAATACAATGTTGAAAAACAAACATGATTAACAAGACTCAATCTCAACCCTAATGCTAACTCAAACGAAGTCCAAATAGACTCAAACGAAAATCAAACACAACTACGACACACAGACTAAACAGTTATCCGATAAAATCGAAATAAACAATACCAAGCATATCTCAAAACTAAAATCAAAGATGGTTCGATGCAGTACGGTGACTGATGGGAGATTTTTCACTCTAACTGTTAAAATATCGCAAGTGCACGATCGTTCGATGTAGCACTTGAGGATCGATCCATAGGGACAGGTGGTTCTTCAGGTCTAAACACTATATCCAGGCAAACTGAGTGAGGAGTTTGTGAATTTTCATGTTTGGTTTAAACTGAGTGTCAATCTAAGGTCAAGTCAAGAACCTAGGGTTGAATTTTCTAAACTAGTAACAAGCGTCAATCCCTGGCTCTCTAGTCATCCATCACTAAATCCCTATTTCTAAAAGAAAAATTAGGTCTGAGGTTTCGATTAAGCATAGGGTATTATCTACGTTTCATGATCTATCAAAGGTAACTAAAATCAATCGAGTAAATAAAATATAAAAAAAGTAAAACCCTAAGCATGGATCATTAGCTAAAAATATATAGCCTGTCAAATATTTAGTTATCCTAGAAATTGATTTCCTAAAAAAATATAGTTCAAAAGATGTGTGCAAACAACCCTAGATAGGAGATCTAACTTTAACGACATGACAATCTAGCCTAGTTTCATCTCCCCTAGATACTTGCAAGAGTTTAGCTACACATATTAAATTGCTTCACAAAGATAATTGATACAATAAAGCATAATGAATAGAATTAATCTATTAAATTAATCAGCAAAAATAAATTAAGGGGCAATCCAGAGGTTACTTGGTCTGGAGTTTGCTACCAGCAGCCAAATGAAGAAAACAACCTTTCTGATGGCACAAAATCCGAGAAAAAAATTAATTTCCCCTCAACAAATCTCGCGCTGCCCAAAGAACACAGACCAAAAAGCACTGACACAAGTTCCCGAAAACAAAATAATTAACAAATAATTTATTGCTGCAATATCCTAGAAACGGCCGCCCCTGGCCTCTTGGCATAAGATGAGGTCTTATAATGTTTGAATTTTTACATAAAAGCCCTTCAAGATTAGTTATTACATAATAATTCATTTCTAACTCAGACATATTCTATAAATGGCCAATACGAACAGTCAAATGAATAAATCAACAAAATTCTCAACATAAAAGTTATAAATCTTCGTATTCTTTCTTCGTAGACACCTAGATGACCTGTTTTGAAATCCTGTAACCAAAGTTATTACCGAAATACCACAACATGCTCGGAAAGTAACCTTGCGCGCTTTCACTGCATAAAGTAACTGCATTCATCTCTTTTTCTTCTTTCTCCATGTACTTGTGCGTTGTAAATCAAATCAACTATACTCGCGTAGCATTATTTATATACAAAAATATAGATAAATAGGAATATAAAAATGGGATAAAACGATGTCAATCAAATACCCCCACACCTATCTTTTGCTAGTCCTCGAGCAAACTAATAAAAAGAAAAACTAAACTAACTCACTTTCGTAAGAATTATGGTTGCACTTAGCACGTGCAACAAGCCGTTAAACCCCTAAGTTACCCCTAGAGTACGAATTTTATCTCGTGAGGGTTTGCAGTGAATATACCCAAAAATTCCTGAAAGACAGATAAAAAAAAATAAAGTAAGATAAACATAACAAAAATCAAGAAAAATATCTTTTTATCTACTCAAGTTAACTAGTTAGCAAGATTCTAAGTCTCCAAGAGTTTCATTTGCTAGATCAATCTCAACTTAAGAAATCATATTGTCTAGAAAATAAAAGAACAAATCCTAAACTTTACACCAACTATCCTAAGTCTGAGATTCTATGCACCCTATGATAATGTAGTTCTTAAGCTTAAGAATATTTGACTCTAACTTTCATACTTCTTTTGTAATAATAATTTTTTCTTTTCTTTTTTTAATCAACACTTTTAACTATCTTTCGCGTAAATACCAAGGCTTCCTGAGGCCAAGGCACCTAGCTAATTGATAATCAAAATTGTTCGATTTTTAGCGTGTCTTGTCCTATTAGGCTTTCTCAGCTACCCATGTAACGAGCTTTGGGTCAATGACTCCCAAACCAGATGGTCTTTAGGGCATTAAGTACAGAGACACTCCTATGGACTAAATTGCACGAGCAACTGAGCCCACAAAACAAGACTTAATTAATATATATTTTTTTAAAAACCATTTTTTTAAGCAATCCAGTTGTAATCAATATCCCAAGCATATGACTAATAGTGTAAGTGCCCTTGATTCCAAGGTAGTTGTAAGTGTTTTTTTTAATCAACACTTTTAACTATCTTTCGCGTAAACACCAAGGCTTCCTGAGGCCAAGGCACCTAGCTAATTGATAATCAAAATTGTTAGATTTTTAGCGTGTCTTGTCCTATTAGGCTTTCTCAGCTACCCATGTAACGAGCTTTGGGCCAATGACTCCCAAACCAGATGGTCTTAGGGCATTAAGTGCAGAGACACTCCTACGGACTTAATTGCTCGAGCAAATGAGGCCACAAAACAAGACTTTGTTAATATATATATATATATATAAACCATTTTTAAAGTAATCCAGTTGTAATCAATATCCCAAGCATATGAACTAATAGTGTAAGTGCTCTTGATTCCAAGGTAGTTGTAAGTTTTTTTTTAATCAACACTTTTAATTATCTTTCGCGTAAATACCAAGGCTTCCTGAGGCCAAGGCACCTAACTAATTGATAATCAAAATTGTTAGATTTTTAGCGTGTCTTGTCCTATTAGGCTTTCTCAGCTACCCATGTAACGAGCTTTGGGCCAATGACTCCCAAACCAGATGGTCTTAGGGCATTAAGTGCAGAGACACTCCACGGACTTAATTGCTCGAGCAACTGAGGCCACAAAACAAGACTTGGTTCATATATATATATATTTTTAAACCATTTTTTAAGTAATCCAATTGTAATCAATATCCCAAGCATATGAACTAATAGTGATAATCAAAATTGTTAGGTTTTTAGCGTGTCTCGTCCTATTAGGCTTTCTCAGGTACCCATGTAACGAGCTTTGGGCTAATGACTCCCAAACCAGATGGTCTTAGGGCATTAAGTGCAGAGACACTCCACGGACTTAATTGCTCGAGCAACTGAGGCCACAAAACAAGACTTGGTTAATATATATATATTTTTAAACCATTTTTTAAGTAATCCAATTGTAATCAATATCCCAAGCATATGAACTAATAGTGTAAGTGCTCTTGATTCCAAGGTAGTTGTAAGTTTTTTTTTAATCAACACTTTTAATTATCTTTCGCGTAAACACCAAGGCTTCCTGAGGCCAAGGCACCTAGCTAATTGATAAACAAAATTGTTAGGTTTTTAGCGTGTCTTGTCCTATTAGGCTTTCTCAACTACCCATGTAACGAGCTTTGGGCCAATGACTCCCAATCCAGATGGTCTTAGGGCATTAAGTGCAGAGACACTCCTACGGACTTAATTGCTCGAGCAACTGAGGCCACAAAACAAGACTTGGTTAATATATATATATATATATATATATATATATAAACCATTTTTTAAGTAATCCAGTTGTAATCAATATCCCAAGAATATGAACTAATAGTGTAAGTGCCCTTGATTTCAAGGTAGTTGTAAGTGTTTTTTTTAATCAACACTTTTAACTATCTTCGCGTAAACACCAAGGCTTCCTGAGGCCAAGGCACCTAGCTAATTGATAATCAAAATTGTTAGGTTTTTAGCGTGTCTTGTCCTATTAGGCTTTCTCAGCTACCCATGTAACGAGCTTTGGGCCAATGACTCCCAAACCAGATGGTCTTAGGGCATTAAGTGCAGAGACACTCCTACGGACTTAATTGCTCGAGCAAATGAGGCCACAAAACAGACTTTGTTAATATATATATATATATAACCATTTTTAAAGTAATCCAGTTGTAATCAATATCTCAAGCATATGAACTAATAGTGTAAGTGCTCTTGATTCCAAGGTAGTTGTAAGTTTTTTTTTAATCAACACTTTTAATTATCTTTCGCGTAAATACCAAGGCTTCCTGAGGCCAAGGCACCTAGCTAATTGATAATCAAAATTGTTAGATTTTTAGCGTGTCTTGTCCTATTAGGCTTTCTCAGCTACCCATGTAACGAGCTTTGGGCCAATGACTCCCAAACCAGATGGTCTTAGGGCATTAAGTGCAGAGACACTCCACGGACTTAATTGCTCGAGCAACTGAGGCCACAAAACAAGACTTGGTTCATATATATATATATATATATATATATATATATATATATATATTTTTAAACCATTTTTTAAGTAATCCAATTGTAATCAATATCCCAAGCATATGAACTAATAGTGATAATCAAAATTGTTAGGTTTTTAGCGTGTCTCGTCCTATTAGGCTTTCTCAGGTACCCATGTAACGAGCTTTGGGCCAATGCCTCCCAAACCAGATGGTCTTAGGGCATTAAGTGCAGAGACACTCCACGAACTTAATTGCTCGAGCAACTGAGGCCACAAAACAAGACTTGGTTAATATATATATATTTTTAAACCATTTTTTAAGTAATCCAATTGTAATCAATATCCCAAGCATATGAACTAATAGTGTAAGTGCTCTTGATTCAAGGTAGTTGTAAGTTTTTTTTTAATCAACACTTTTAATTATCTTTCGCGTAAACACCAAGGCTTCCTGAGGCCAAGGCACCTAGCTAATTGATAAACAAAATTGTTAGGTTTTTAGCGTGTCTTGTCCTATTAGGCTTTCTCAGCTACCCATGTAACGAGCTTTGGGCCAATGACTCCCAAACCAGATGGTCTTAGGGCATTAAGTGCAGAGACACTCCACGGACTTAATTGCTCGAGCAACTGAGGCCACAAAACAAGACTTGGTTCATATATATATATATATATATATATATATATATATATATATATATATATATATATATTTTTAAACCATTTTTTAAGTAATCCAATTGTAATCATATCCCAAGCATATGAACTAATAGTGATAATCAAAATTGTTAGGTTTTTAGCGTGTCTCGTCCTATTAGGCTTTCTCAGGTACCCATGTAACGAGCTTTGGCCAATGACTCCCAAACCAGATGGTCTTAGGGCATTAAGTGCAGAGACACTCCACGGACTTAATTGCTCGAGCAACTGAGGCCACAAAACAAGACTTGGTTAATATATATATATTTTAAACCATTTTTTAAGTAATCCAATTGTAATCAATATCCCAAGCATATGAACTAATAGTGTAAGTGCTCTTGATTCCAAGGTAGTTGTAAGTTTTTTTTTAATCAACACTTTTAATTATCTTTCGCGTAAACACCAAGGCTTCCTGAGGCCAAGGCACCTAGCTAATTGATAAACAAAATTGTTAGGTTTTTAGCGTGTCTTGTCCTATTAGGCTTTCTCAGCTACCCATGTAACGAGCTTTGGGCCAATGACTCCCAAACCAGATGGTCTTAGGGCATTAAGTGCAGAGACACTCCTACGGACTTAATTGCTCGAGCAACTGAGGCCACAAAACAAGACTTGGTTAATATATATATATATATATATATATATATATATATATATATATATATATATTTTTAAACCATTTTTTAAGTAATCCAGTTGTAATCAATATCCCAAGAATATGAACTAATAGTGTAAGTGCCCTTGATTCCAAGGTAGTTGTAAGTGTTTTTTTTAATCAACACTTTTAACTATCTTTCGCGTAAACACCAAGGCTTCCTGAGGCCAAGGCACCTAGCTAATTGATAATCAAAATTGTTAGGTTTTTAGCGTGTCTTGTCCTATTAGGCTTTCTCAGCTACCCATGTAACGAGCTTTGGGCCAATGACTCCCAAACCAGATGGTCTTAGGGCATTAAGTGCAGAGACACTCCTACGGACTTAATTGCTCGAGCAAATGAGGCCACAAAACAAGACTTGGTTAATATATATATATATATAAACTATTTTTAAAGTAATCCAGTTGTAATCAATATCTCAAGCATATGAACTAATAGTGTAAGTGCTCTTGATTCCAAGGTAGTTGTAAGTTTTTTTTTTAATCAACACTTTTAATTATCTTTCGCGTAAATACCAAGGCTTCCTGAGGCCAAGGCACCTATCTAATTGATAATCAAAATTGTTAGATTTTTAGCGTGTCTTGTCCTATTAGGCTTTCTCAGCTACCCATGTAACGAGCTTTGGGCCAATGACTCCCAAACCAGATGGTCTTAGGGCATTAAGTGCAGAGACACTCCACAGACTTAATTGCTCGAGCAACTGAGGCCACAAAACAAGACTTGGTTCATATATATATATATATATATATATATATATATATATATATATATATATATATATATATATATATATATATATATATATATATTTAAACCATTTTTTAAGTAATCCAATTGTAATCAATATCCCAAGCATATGAACTAATAGTGATAATCAAAATTGTTAGGTTTTTAGCGTGTCTCGTCCTATTAGGCTTTCTCAGGTACCCATGTAACGAGCTTTGGGCCAATGACTCCCAAACCAGATGGTCTTAGGGCATTAAGTGCAGAGACACTCCACGAACTTAATTGCTCGAGCAACTGAGGCCACAAAACAAGACTTGGTTAATATATATATATTTTTAAACCATTTTTTAAGTAATCCAATTGTAATCAATATCCCAAGCATATGAACTAATAGTGTAAGTGCTCTTGATTCCAAGGTAGTTGTAAGTTTTTTTTTAATCAACACTTTTAATTATCTTTCGCGTAAACACCAAGGCTTCCTGAGGCCAAGGCACCTAGCTAATTGATAAACAAAATTGTTAGGTTTTTAGCGTGTCTTGTCCTATTAGGCTTTCTCAGCTACCCATGTAACGAGCTTTGGGCCAATGACTCCCAAACCAGATGGTCTTAGGGCATTAAGTGCAGAGACACTCCACGGACTTAATTGCTCGAGCAACTGAGGCCACAAAACAAGACTTGGTTCATATATATATATATATATATATATATATATATATATATATATATATATATATATATATATATTTTTAAACCATTTTTTAAGTAATCCAATTGTAATCAATATCCCAAGCATATGAACTAATAGTGATAATCAAAATTGTTAGGTTTTTAGCGTGTCTCGTCCTATTAGGCTTTCTCAGGTACCCATGTAACGAGCTTTGGGCCAATGACTCCCAAACCAGATGGTCTTAGGGCATTAAGTGCAGAGACACTCCACGGACTTAATTGCTCGAGCAACTGAGGCCACAAAACAAGACTTGGTTAATATATATATATTTTTAAACCATTTTTTAAGTAATCCAATTGTAATCAATATCCCAAGCATATGAACTAATAGTGTAAGTGCTCTTGATTCCAAGGTAGTTGTAAGTTTTTTTTTAATCAACACTTTTAATTATCTTTCGCGTAAACACCAAGGCTTCCTGAGGCCAAGGCACCTAGCTAATTGATAAACAAAATTGTTAGGTTTTTAGCGTGTCTTGTCCTATTAGGCTTTCTCAGCTACCCATGTAACGAGCTTTGGGCCAATGACTCCCAAACCAGATGGTCTTAGGGCATTAAGTGCAGAGACACTCCTACGGACTTAATTGCTCGAGCAACTGAGGCCACAAAACAAGACTTGGTTAATATATATATATATATATATATATATATATTATATAACCATTTTTTAAGTAATCCAGTTGTAATCAATATCCCAAGAATATGAACTAATAGTGTAAGTGCCCTTGATTCCAAGGTAGTTGTAAGTGTTTTTTTTTATCAACACTTTTAACTATCTTTCGCGTAAACACCAAGGCTTCCTGAGGCCAAGGCACCTAGCTAATTGATAATCAAAATTGTTAGGTTTTTAGCGTGTCTTGTCCTATTAGGCTTTCTCAGCTACCCATGTAACGAGCTTTGGGCCAATGACTCCCAAACCAGATAGTCTTAGGGCATTAAGTGCAGAGACACTCCTACGGACTTAATTGCTCGAGCAACTGAGGCCACAAAACAAGACTTGGTTAATATATATATGTGCTCTTAATACCAAGGTAGTTGTAAGTGTTTTTTTACTCAACACTTTTAACTATCTTTCGCGTAAATACAAAGACTTCCTGAGGCCAAGGCACTGAGTGATCTTAATACAAGGTAGTTGTAAGTGTTTTTTTAATCAACATTTTTAACTATCTTTCGCGTAAATACCAAGACTTCTGAGGCCAAGGCACCTAACTAATTGATAATCAAAATTGTTAGGCTTTTAGCATGTCTTGTCATGTTAGGCTTTTTTAGGGCATTATATATTTTTAAACCATTTTTTAAGTAATCCAGTTGTAATCAATATCCCAAGCATATGAACTAATAGTGTGGCTTCCTGAGGCACAAAACAAGACTTAACTAATAGTATAAGTGCTCTTGATACCAAGGTAGTTGTAAGTGTTTTTTTTAATCAACATTTTTAACTATCTTTCGTGTAAATACCAAGGCTTCCTGAGGCCAAGGCACCTAACTAATTGATAATCAAAATTGTTAGGCTTTTAGCGTGTATTGTCCTGTTAGGCTTTCTCAGTTACCCATGTAACGAGCTTTGGGCCAATGACTCCCAAACCAGATGGTCTTAGGGCATTAAGTGCAGAGACACTCCGATGGACTTAATTGCTCAAGCAACTGAGGCCACAAAACAAGACTTATTAATATATATTTTTATCCCAAGCATATGAACTAATAGTGTAAGTGTAAGTGTTTTTTTTAATCAACATTTTTAACTATCTTTCGTGTAAATACCAAGGCTTCCTGAGGCCAAGGCACCTAACTAATTGATAATCAAAATTGTTAGGCTTTTAGCGTGTATTGTCCTGTTAGGCTTTCTCAGTTACCCATGTAACGAGCTTTGGGCCAATGACTCCCAAACCAGATGGTCTTAGGGCATTAAGTGCAGAGACACTCCGATGGACTTAATTGCTCAAGCAACTGAGGCCACAAAACAAGACTTATTAATATATATTTTTATCCCAAGCATATGAACTAATAGTGTAAGTGCTCTTGATTCCAAGGTAGTTGTAAGTTTTTTTTTTTAATCGACACTTTAACTATCTTTCGCGTAAATACCAAGGCTTCCTGAGGCCAAGGCACCTAACTAATTGATAATCAAAATTGTTAGGCTTTAGCGTGTCTTGTCTGTTAGGCTTTCTCAACTACCCATGTAACGAGCTTTGGGCCAATGACTCCCAAACCAGATGATTTTAGGGCATTAAATATTTTTAAACCATTTTTTTAAGTAATCCAGTTGTAATCAATATCCCAAGCATATGAACTAATAGTGTGGCTTCCTGAGGCCACAAAACAAGACTTAACTAATAGTGTAAGTGCTCTTGATACCAAGGTAGTTGTAAGTGTTTTTTTAATCAACACTTTTAACTACCTTTCGCGTAAATATCAAGACTTCCTAAGGTCAAGGCCCTCCTGAGGCTAAGGCACCTAACTAATTGATAATCAAAATTGTTAGATTTTTAACGTGTCTAATCCTATTAGGCTTTCTCAGGTACTCATGTAACGAGTTTTGGGCCAATGACTAGCGAATCAGATGGTCTTAGGGCATTAAGTGCATAGACACTTCTATGGACTTAATTGCTCAAGCAATTGAGACCACAAAACAAGACTTAATTAATATTTTTTTAAACCATTTTTTGAGTAATTCAATTGTAATCAATATCCTAAGCCTATGAACTAATAGTAAGTACCCTTGACACCAAGGCAGTTGTAAGTGTTTTTTTAATTAACACTTTTGACTATCTTTCGCATAAATACTAAGACTTTCTGAGGCCCAGGCATCTAGCTAATTGATAATCAAAATTGTTAGATTTTTAACGTGTCTTGTCCTGTTAGGTTTTCTCAGCTACCCATGTAATGAGCTTTGGGCCAATAACTCTCAAACCAGATGGTCTTAGGGTATTAAGTGCAGAGACACTCCTATGGACTTAATTGCTCGAGCAACTGAGGCCACAAAACAAGACTTAATTAATATATTTTTTAAACCATTTTTTAGGTAATCCAGTTGTAATCAGTATCCCAAGCCTATGAACTAGTGTAAGTGCTCTTGAAACCAAACGGTTGTAAGTGTTTTTTTGATCAACACTTTTAACTACCTTTCACGTAAATACCAAGACTTTCTAAGGACAAGGCACCTCAAAATTATTAGATTTTTAATGTGTATTGTCCTAATAGGCTTTCTCAACTACCCATGTAACGAGTTTTGGGCCAATAACTCTCAAGCCAGATAGCCTTAGGGTACTAAGTGCAGACACTCCTATAGACTTAATTACTCGAGCAACTGAGGCCTCAAAACAAGACTTAATTAATATATGTTTTAAACCATTTTTTTAAGTAATCTAGTTGTAATCAATATCCTAAACCTATAAACTAATAGTGTAAGTGTTGTTGGATATATAATCAATTAAACTAAGTTTAGATAGTATATCAGTTTTTAAATTCTACTCTTTATTTTTTAGACTACAACTCTCTCATCTCGATTTTACCTTTAAAATCTACTCACAGATACTAATTCACTTACATACCAACTAGCTATTTGTTAAAAAAAAGGTTTCAAAACAAAGACTCCTAAACACCTAAAAAGAACTAAGAAAAAGACTCTAAAAAGCAAAATAGTGACACATATTCTATATAAATCTCTCCCACACCTAAATTGAACCATATCCTCATGCACACACATGAATACAAAGATAAAAAGAATATGGCATGTAATCTACACATCCAAATACATGCACACCATCATGATAATTACGCAAATCAAGCATACAAAAAATATAAAAATGTAACAATATGCTAGAATTAGAAACACTCATAGTGCACTAGAAAACCCAGTTGTTGAAGCAACAAAAATACTCCATGTGTGTGTTGAATGCATCCGAATTTATTCTGTATCACTTACAATATACTTAACACATAGGTTAGAGAAAGAGATATATAAAATGCTTACTAACACTAAAGACTGCACTTACTCGACTAACTAAAAAAATAAAGACTCACAAACTAAATGAAAAATAAAACAAATATATACATATGTATAACTCCACATCTCCCCCACATCTCGATCTTTCTAGATATATTTCCTCAAGCTCGTTTTTCATCATTCCAATGAGTTCTCTTCAGTGGTAAATTGAAGAGGTCAATTTTTTTGGTCATCTTTCCATTTATCCTCTCCAATTTGTTCAATACCTTTCTCAATTTTCTCCTGTTCTTCTTCCCATTTCTGCTCCTCACAAATTGATCATCGTCACACATCTTAATTAGAGCATCCACAACATGAATGCCTAAAAATTTCAGCTCATCCTCGAACATCACCTCAATACTTATATCAACAATTTTCTTTGAGGTGTGTAACTAATCAAAGCATCTCTATTCGATTCATCCAAACACATAAGTTCGTATTCAAAGAGGTTTTCAAAGTTTTGGTGAATCAGCGGTTCTTGAATTATGTTTTCAAAAGATTGATCATTGCTTAGCACATCGAAAGTGAAGATATACTCAAATCAAATTTTCTTTGAGAAAAGAAAACTCCAGACTTAAGATTCTCGACACATAATTTCTCAGATCATCCTCATTCTTAAAAAGTTCATCAAGAAACAAAGGTTGATTATCCATAAATGCATCCTTATAATTATGATCGATGTGCTCTATCTTCTCAACATAATTTAAAGAAATCTTTTGCTCTTCAACAGATATATCCCTCAAATTGTTTATCAAGAAGCAAAAGTTCATCATCACATCCATCCCTACAGTTTTGATCAATTTGCTTTAATGAAGGTATATGTGCAACCAAATCATCTCTAAGTAATTCATCCAAACACAAAGGATCATCATCAAATTTGCACACTTAATGCACATGTACACTTCCTCAACAAGCTTCTCATATTCAAACTCTTCAAATTGATTCAAGTGAAATGATGGAATGAACTCAAAAGGCATCTCAATGAAAATAGTAGACACATCAATATGGTCATCGATCTGCTTTTTGGATTTCAATGTTTGAAGTTCGTTCACTTGATAGAATGAATGTCCTCTTGAATTGAAGTGGTTTGAATCGGTGTTGGCTCAGGAACAAATTGATTATGAAACGCTTGTTATTTTCTTTCTCTTACTAGTCATAGCGGCCATTGATCATTTATATAATCTAAGGCCTAAGAACTGAATTTTTCAAATTGAGTCGTAGACTGTTGGAAAGAAGCTACTTGATTTTCAAATCTTTTAGAGCCTTTAAACTTTCCTCTAATGTGCTTTTCGGTTCCTCATGCTCATTATCAAATCTCTAAGATGGAAGTGATGATTCGTAGGACCAATTTGGTATTATATTTGATTGGGAATTTAGATGTGATTGATCCCATGAGAAATTCAGATGGTTCCAACACTCCGATATAAAATTTACTGGATACGGTTCATTCGTAGGTCCTTGAAATGTGTTCAATTGATGTTGAGTATGTCCTAACGAAAGGACTATCGAAGAATATTGCTCTAAAAGAAGAGATGAATTATGACAGTTATAACACTAAATAGAAGGATGAGATGAAAAAAAATGAGATAATGTGAGTTGGATATAGTCATTAAAGCTCATAGGTGAGGTTCATGATGGAAAGGAGTGTATGGCCGATAAAATGGATAATGACCGAATGAATTTTGATAGGCCACGGAAGAGAGGTTGATGGAAAGGAAGGGGATTTTTATTTTTAATGATTTTTTGTTAATTAGATTTTTTTTATTTTGATTTTTTTATTTTTTATTTTTTTCAATCTGGTAAAAGTGTTAAAACTAAAGATAGAACACTGTGTCCCGGCAACGGTGCCTTTGATGAAATATTTTCACTCTAACTATTAAAATACCGTAAGTGCACGATTGTTCAATATAGCACTTGAGTGACCAATCCACATGGACAGGTAATTCTTCAGGTCTAAACACTATCTAGGCGAATTAAATGAAGTTTGGAGTTTGAATTTGAGGTTTAAACTGAGTGTCAATCTAAGGTAAAGTCAAGCACCTAGGGTTGAATCCCCTAGACTAAGCATCAAGCGTCAATCCCTCACTATCTACTAGTGTGCCATCAATCAATCCCAATTTCTAAAAGCAAAAATAGGTTTGAACTTTCAATTAAGCACAGGGTATTATCTACGTTATGTGATCATATAACCATCAAAGGTAACTAAAATCAACCGAGTAAATAAAATACAGAAAAAAAATAAAACCCTAAGTATGGATTATTGACTAAAGATATTTAGTTGTAGTGAAAATAAAACCCTAAGCATGGATCATTGACTAAAGATAAATATCTAGTTGTCATGAAAATTAATTTCCTAAAATATCTAGATCAAAATATGCGTGCAAACAACCTAGATAGGAGAAACTTTGACCACATATAATCTAGCCTAAGTTCATCTCCCCTAGATACTTGTAAGGAGTTTAGCTACACATATTAAAATTGCTATCATAAATAATTGATATAATAAAGCATAATGAATAGAATTAATCTATTAAATTAACCAGCAAAAACAAATCAGGAGACAGTCCAGAGGTTACCTGATCTGGAGTCTGCTACAAGCAGATAAATAAAGAAACAACCTCTGGTGGCATAAGATCCAAGATGAAAAAATTAATTCTCCCCCCACAAATCTCGTGCTGCCCAAAGAATGCATACCAAAAAGCACTGGCGCAAGTTCCCAGAAATAAAATAATTAACAAATAATTTCCTGTCGCAATCAAGAAATGAGAGCACCAAAAACATTACATAAAAAACTACATTAAAATAATCCTAAATCCAAAACAGCCGAGAGTAACTCTTTGCACAATTTTCAATATAAAAAAATCAAATAAAATAATAAAGTATTCTCAGCCGCAATACATGAGAAGCAAAAAAAAAAACAAAACCTAAAAACCTAAATCCTAGAAATGGCTGCCCCTGATCTCTGCGCATATGATGAGGTTTTATAATGATTGAATTATTACATAAAAGCCCCTCAAGATTAGTTATTACATAATAATTCATTTCTAACTCTAACATATTCCGTAAATGGTCAATACATACAGTCAAATGGATGAATCAGCAAAAGCTCTCAACATAAAACTTGTAGATCTTTGAATTATCTTTCTGTAGACACCAAGATGACTTGTTTCGGAATCCTGTAGCCAAAGTATCAGTGTAGGTTATTACTATTTCCAAATCGATGATCACAAATAAACACTCAATTCAACAGCCAATTATGTTCGTTTTCCAATCAAAATATCAGGTATTTAATCTTGTTCATAATGATGTTTAATATCTATGAAAACAAGTAGGAAAATGAAAGAGCATACTGAAGCATAGAAGGAGAGAGCCTGCAACAAAAAGTTTGAATGACTATTCATCTACTAGCAGAGCAATTTGACATACTGCACATAATAGGAGTACATTCTATTCATTGCAAAAGCAATTTGCATGAGGCATTGAACGCTAAATACTTCAGCCAAGCCATGAAAACTTTATACTGACAAACATAGACTTGAGATGTGTGAATCATCCCGAGATGAAGACACGTTAAGGAAACGATAAGTGTCTCAAGAACTCACTGTAACTCAATAAATTAGGCCAGGATGCAAAATTATGGTAAATTATTTTTGCATCTGATCCAGACTTAAGGTTCTAGCTACTATAGTCTACAACATCTATCAATGGAGGAAGAAGTCTCCCATCGAGGAAGCCCATTCAACCAAAGTTTATATTATTTTCTCTCTTTTCAAGTTAATGGAAGTAGCATTTGAATTGAATATCAGATGATGAAAAGTACCTAAAAGTATAATGAAACCAACATTTTGGAATTCAATAAAAGATGTATTGTGACCCACAGGGGTTGATACATGTTAAAAAAATGCATTTATGGCCAAACCAGGCTCCTTACTAGAGGATTAAAATACTGGAACCTCCAAACACATGCAAGAATATATAATAGAATATCAATTCTAGAAAACAAAAATAAGTAAAACAGGATTCTCCAAACTGGTGGAAGATTTGATCTACATGCATGAGTAGATTTCTAACACATCCAGTGCATCAGTTGCAACCTAACAAGCTACTAGCCTATTCCATTAATGGGTCTAATATCGCACAAGCAGTGGCAACCTGGCTGCTGCAATATGGGCGTAAACAGATTCTGGAGTATCTCATATCTGAATCCAGGTAATAATGCTGTCCTTGTGGAAAAATCAGGCAAAAGGATATTCTAATATGTCCTGATTCTATTACATATACGGGCAATTTGAATATGTTAAGGTACAAATACTACAAATAAAAACAATGATATGGTTTTTCATCATATAGAACAAAGGGACAAGGCTTCCATTTAGAAATACGAGTTCTACAAAGAAGCCAGCTTAATAAGTACCCAGTGTGCAGATATCACTCTGTAAATCTTTGTCAATGACTACAGAGCAACTAGCAGGGGATTTTTCATTTGAAAGAGATTTTGTGATGGGCTACAAATGACTCTGAGTGTGAGTGTGTTGTGTATAGTTTTGAACTCATTCAACTCTAATGAAGTGGATATAACAAAAACTCCATCTTATAACAGGCAAGAGAATGAAGATTTTTGTTAGCCTAAAATGACATGATAACAAATACTAGCTCTCCATATCTACATATGTAGATCCAAACTGAAGATGTACCATCTACAGTTAAGCATGAATGATGGAAAACAAGTATTATTAGGTTAAGTGGATAAATGCAATTCAAATTTTCAATAGTGTAGATCACCAAAGTATCATACTGGACAAAAGACACCAGTAGTTGACTAGTTTTAAGACAAGTAACACGTCTATAGTAGAAAAAAGTCATGCAATAATAGTCTACTTGAGCAGGTAAGTGCACATATCTGCAGTTCGACACTGAAATGTAGGATTAGGATTAGAATTCGCTATCCACATACATCTGAACCAGGCCCATAAACTTTTCTATTTGATAATACTCTGGACAAATCTGGCAATACCAGACCTGGATGTAAAGGTATTTTGAATTCTGCAGAAACCAATCGCTAAACTGAGCATGCATATAACTTTAGCTAAGCGTATGAGTGGAGTGCTGTGAAGGTGAAGCGGGTGTTTTGGCATATGGATCAGCAGTGGGTAGTCATGCCTAATAAAAGTAGAAACAACTGTCTCACGTAGTAGGAGGAAAATGTGGCAGTTTCCAAACAAGGAAGAAAAAGGTAGGGATCCAAATTTTTTAGTTAACTTCATAACTTTATATAATAGGTGCGAGAAATCAACTAGACATTTCAAAGTCATGCCTTCTCGATAAGGTATAAATAATACCGGAATAATTCATCTACTGTACTAGCTTGCACGTGAATATTCTACCTATTTGCTGGGTAGTATAGACGCAGTATTACTAAGTACCAACAGGATACCGGAATAAAATCAGAATAACTAGCTCCAAACAGAAACAGAACCCATATCAGCATGTTGAACAAATTAAAATACATATAAAAGAATCATAATTCTGAAGAAACATACACATATAAAACCTCATAATTCGCATGACTTGATCTGCTTCCATCAACCTAATCTTGGAAACACACTAAACACAATCTGATGCACGCTTCAACAGAAGAATCGTACACTCAATGGACTAATCAGTTGTAAAACTTCAAGAAAGAGAACACAGATTAAGGGGGGAAAAGAACACGGATCAAGAAAGAAAGCCCAGAGAATGGGCACAAAGGCCATTGCATTTTAAGCATATTTTCGGGGGGGGAAAAGAAAAGTAAAGAGAACTGATTAAACAGAGGGAAAAAAAGCAAACTAAGCCAGACAATCGCAACTTTCAGCCAGCGATCCTCCGACCACATACAAACCCACCTTAAGAAATTAGAAAACGCTTCAATTATATGTTCCTACTTCAACAAAATAGCCATCTCCCACAAGAAAATACCCAAATCTCAAAGATCCCAACTTTCCCCAAAATAAATCAAATCAGATCAGTCAAATTAAACTCCAAGTAAGATCGAAACCATACCTCCTTGAAAATCTTCTGATTCGTCGCACGTCTTCACGCACTGGCATCCTCATCGGCTTCTCTCCTTCTTGTTGGAGAGGGAGAGATGCCGGCTACGGTTAGGGTTCTCGAAAGGGCGGTGAATTATGGTTTCTTGATCGATTAAATTTGAGAGAAGGTTTATAGAGAGAGGGAAAATATTAGAGACGTCCGCTCCAAGAGAAGGGAACCCGTATTTAAAGAGAAAGGGATCAGAGAAGGATTAATCGGTAATTTGACCGCGTAATAATTCGGCGACCGAACTCTCTCGTTCTATCTCTGTAACGGGTATATATTACGTCAGCAACCGACCTCTCTATGGCCTCGGAGTAGGTTGACCCGACCCAATTAGCCCGCTTATTAAACGGGTCGGTCTGGTTGATCTGACTCGACTAGATCCGATGATAAGGACTTGCTCATTCGATATTTGGTCCTAAATTCTTTAAAGAGTTATTTAGATATATACTCTAAATATTTATTAGTATTTAGAAATTTACTCTCAAATCAATGATATTAAAAATTTACCCTCCAAATCTTTAACATCATAAAAGTATACTTTTTTTTCAAGAATAAAAAGAGAATGTTCGGTTTGATTCTATTAATTTGTCTAATATTTTTAAAAATTAAATTGTCCTTGTTTAGAGTAAACATTGCATTCCAACTTAAAGCTTATAAGCTTATCTTTTTTCTTCAACTTATTTCTCCTCTACTTCACTTCTCTCTCTCTCTCTCACTCTCAAGTAAAACAATTTATATTCAGTATTTATTAAAAACTAACATCAAATCATTTTCACAATTTTTCTTAGAAATTTGACGGAAATATGAAGAAACTTCAAGGGTGAGATTTGATAGAAAATTTAGAGGAACTTTAGGTTTAAGGGATTATGAGTATATTTATATATCTATATATATATATAATATTATATATATATATATATATCAGATAGACTTGATCCTTTCAAAAGGATTTGATCCCGGATCCTTCCCACTCAAATTCAACCCTCCAACATTCGAATACAAGATCCACTCGTGAAGTTGATCTACTATTTATATTTTATCTTCAAGTGTTTTTAATACTTTTTGCCATCCATCAAGCGACGCAAAATGGACGGCCGAAGTAGTGGATGGTTAGATCTATGTCTTTAGACATACAAATTCTCGATCCGGCCATTTCTATGATCTAACATTTAAAAACCATATAAACTATTTTTGTTAGATTTCAAAGTTCTACACCGTTAAACTAACCAACTCACTATTAGGCCGTCTGTTTTCCTACTGACGGATGGGCAAAAAGTATTTAAAACACTGATTTTTGGTTTATAGATACTTGAAATAGTATAGATCAACTTCAATGGAGTGGATCTTGTATTCGAATGTTGGAGGGTTGAATTGATGGAAGGATCCGGGATCAAATCTTTGAAAGGATACAAGTCTATCTCTATATATATATATATATATATATATATATATATATATATATATATATATATAGAGAGAGAGAGAGAGAGAGAGAGAGAAATGTATATCAGCCCGCGGGCTGAGAGTACTCTCTCAGCCTGCGGTGACGTGGCTCAATTGTCACCTCACTGACTTGCGGCCCGCTTTTAGGGAGAAGTTAAATTACCAAATACCCCTTATGATAACTTTTCCTTATTGTTTATTATTATTTTCCCCCCTTTTATTTTGCCGCTCTTTATAGGATAGAAATTACTTTTCGCCTAATTTCTTTACCTGTTTTTTGAAAGATCTAGTTTCTCCTTTTCAGGCTGGGATAAATTTTTTTGAAAATATAAAATCTTTTCAGATCAATCTTTTCAGCTGCGATAAAATTCTACTTTATAGTTTTTTTTTTTATATATAATGTAGTCAGAGTCTTTGGTCGCATTGTACATTTAAACTGCGACCTTAGTCAAAGTCTTTGGTCGCAGTGTACATGGTGAAATGCGACCAAGGTCGCAGTGTTGTTATTGATAAAGATGGCCAGCAACTGCAATCTAGGGTTGCATTACATGGACTGCGACTTTGGTCGCAGTACGTTAAGTAATTAATTTTTTTGAATATAATGTAGTCAGAGTCTTTGGTCGCATTGTACATTTAAACTGCGACCTTAGCCAAAGTCTTTTGTCGCAGTGTACATGGTTAAATGCGACCAAGGTCGCAGTGTGTTATTGATAAAGATGGCCAGCAACTGCAATCTAGGGTTGCATATGAAATCTTAAAGTCACAAGTAGAGGGACCATCAATGGCAATGGACAAGCTTGGTGACCATATTCTTGCAAGAAAAAAAAACTCTGGTGATAATCTCCACTTAATTATTGACTGAGCCATATTTTTTCCATGATTAATGTCTAGTCCGTTATCTTTTCCTGAAACTGTTCTGATTTCAGCCCTGCACTGCAGCACCAATGGTATGCGCTTGGTCTATGAACAAAGATCACTAAGAGGGGAGAATTATACATCCAAATGACAAAGTTTTCATTGATTTTTGACAGGCATTGACATTTGGTTTCATGCAACCACTTGAGGGGTACAGAACTTGAAAATGAAAAATAGCCAAAAGTTTCATGTAGTATAATCAAAGACATTAGGAAAGTTAAAAAGTCTCAAAGCTCTTCATGTTAATCTCACATTAAGGTGGCCCAATAACCTTGGTTAATTAACATTGGATTCCTAATTAAAGTTAACTGATATTAAAGATGCCCATATTAAAGTTACATTTACATATATGTTAATAATAACATGAGGTATAAAGGAACCATGATGGGTGGTTTTATCTCAGGGTTATTTTAGTAAATGTCAGACCCTCTTCTCTCCTCCTGAAAAGAATATAACCTAAGCTCATTGTTTTGTGAGCATATAATTGGATCCATCATAATTGCAAAGGTTGTGAAAAGAAAAGGAGACAGAGAGAAGAAGGGTCTGCATTAGGGTTCTTGCAGGATTAAAGAGAAAGATCAGATCTTCATCCATCAACCTTCTTCTTCCATCCTTCAATGACTTCAGGTATGGATTTATGTGCATTGTTTAATTATATGATCTATCTTGAGATGTTTATTGATTCTAGATCCATGGCAATTTAATCCGCTTTATAGTTTCAAATCTTACATTTGGTATCAGAGCCTGGGTTTTAGAATCAATACATCTTGGATTATAGATTATGAAAAATTAGGGTTTTTGATTAACAGTTCATAAAAATCAATTTTTGATCTTTTAATTGTAGAATTTTAAGAGGATTTATTAACCCTAATGTTCTGTTCAAATTTCTCTAATTGTACAATTGATTGGGATCAAATTCAGGAATTATTAACCCTAATTTCTCCCTAATTAAATATTTCCGCCGGCAATCTGGAACTGCCCGCGATAACAGTTTCGTCGCCTATTAGTCAACTAATTATGTTGAGTAGTCGACTAGTAAAGTGTATAGTCGACTAACCTTTTTGTCAAGTCGACTAATATTTAACCGAGAGTTGCCTTCCAACAGGAGTCGACTAATAAAATCTGTAGTCGACTAATAAAATTTATAGTCGACTAATATATAGGTATAGTCGACTAACTTTCCTTGCCCTAGTCGACTAGACCTAAATGTATAGTCGACTTGTATTGACCCAAGTCGACTAATCCTTATTTGCAGTCGACTTGACTTGACCCAAGTCGACTAGTCTTTCCTTGTAGTCGACTAATGCTTGTTTAATTCAATCATAAAGTATGTTACACATTTAAGTTGTTGTGTTAATATTGATTGATGTTGGTCAAGTAATAGAATTGAAGTATTATAGTATTACTCAAATAAAAGATTAGAGAATATTGTTGGTTAGTTTTGTATTCATAAGGCTTATTGATTTAGTAGTTGCCAAAGTGACCTATGTTAGTAAACCTTATGAATATACAACTACATAAAAGACTTGTCAATGTAGGTGACATTAAAGACAATAATACTCTCGATGGCGGTTCTAGTTAGGAGATTGGGACTGGCCCAAAGGAAAGTCTCTTTCAAATAATTAGGAACCGGGGTAGGGTAGTGTAATTTATGCAACTTAGTGGTGTAGAATTGGATACCCAAAGGTAACATGACTTACTGTCTAAGTAGCATAAATTATATTAGACCTACGTAGGTGATAAAAGAGTCTCACCTAAAGAGTGAACACACTGGATATGCTTAGGTTTCGCCCAAAGGAGGAATCAGAGTGATATCAATAGTTCATCTTCATTAAATTTAAAGTTTTTGTATTGATTCGAGGCATTAATGTGAGCTATGTCCTATTATGTTTCAGTGAACGTTCCCACTTCCCTTCACACTCATGCCACTAGCATTCCAGCCCTGGATGGTACCAACTTCTCTGAGTGGTTTGAGCATGTACAGTTTACACTGGGTGTTCTGGACCTAGACATGGCTCTTTTGGTAGAGAAACCTGATGAAGTGACTGCTGAAAGTACAGCAGAACAGGCTAGCCATGCCAAAGCTTGGGAAAGGTCGAATAGACTCAGTCTCATGTTCATAAAGATGACCATAGCCAATAACATCAAGACTTCACTCCCAGTTACTACTAAGGCATCTGAACTTTTAACTGCTGTTAAAGACCGATTTAAGTCTGCAGATAAGTCATTAGCTGGCACCCTTATGGCTGAACTTACCACCATGAAATATGATGGTAGTAGAGGAGTTCAACAACACATTCTAAATATGACTGATAAGGCTGCGAAGTTAGGATCACTGGGAATGAAAGTGGATGAATCCTTCTTAGTACAGTTCATCCTCAACTCACTTCCCTCTCAGTTTGGGCCATTCAAGATCCACTATAATACTCATAAGGATAAGTGGAATCTGAATGAGCTGACTGGTATGTGTGTACAAGAGGAAGTGAGACTGAGGCAAGAAGGGCAGCACTCAGTGTTGGCAGTAACTCAAGGAGCTATCCATAAGAAAGGTAAATATGGAAGAGGTAAGAGGTTTCCATCAAAGAAAGGAAATGACCATGGGGAAAGTAGCCAAGGTCATAGAAAGGTTTTCACTGTCAAATGCTACTTTTGTGGCAGAAAAGGACATGTGAAGAAGGACTGCAACAAGAGGAAGGCTTGGTTCGAAAAGAAGGGTATGAATCTTTCTTTTGTATGTTATGAATCAAATCTTGCTGAAGTACCTTCTAATACTTGTTGGATTGACTCTGGAGCCACAACTCACATAACTAATTCAATGCAGGGATTCCTTACAACCCGGAAACCGAAGGAAAGTGAGAGATTTGTCTTTATGGGGAACCGTCTCAAAGTGGAGGTCGAGGCTGTTGGTACTTACCGACTGATCTTAGAGACGGGACATCAGATGGATCTTGAGGATACTTTTTATGTACCTTCGATTTCTAGGAACTTAATGTCATTATCCAAATTAGATGTTTTTGGATATTCTGTTTTATTCAGTTGTGGAAAACTCAGTTTAATGTTTAATTCAATGTCGGTTGGACATGGAATTTTATGTGATGGTTTATATAAAATTCATTGAATGATGAGTTTGCACAATCTCTATTATCTCTGCATTCGAATGTTGGTATTAAACGTGGCTTAATTAATGAAAATTCCTCTATCTTGTGGCATAGACGACTGGGGCATATCTCCAGGGATAGAATTGAAAGATTAGTGAAGAATGGGATTTTGGATAACCTAGACTTCACTGATTTTAGTGTGTGTGGATTGCATAAAAGGAAAGCAAACTAAACACACTAAGAAAGGTGCCACAAGAAGTAAAGAACTCCTTGAAATAATTCATACAGATATTTGCGGACCACTCTCCATTCCATGTTTTACGGGAGAGAGATATTTCATTACCTTTATAGATGATCTGTCACGTTATGGTTATGTGTATCTAATTAATGAAAAGTCTCAGGCTGTTGACATCCTTGAGGTGTTCATTACAGAAGTCGAGAGACAATTAGATGAAAGGTTAAAATCATAAGATCAGATCGAGGTGGTGAATTTTATGGAAGATATGATGAGTCAGGACAAAATCCTGGCCCATTTGTCCAAATTTCTAGAAAAGTATGGTATTTGTGCTCAATACACAATGCCAAGTACGCCTCAGCAGAATGGAGTTGCTGAAAGGCGAAACCGGACACTTATGGATATGGTTAGGAGCATGATGAGCTTATCTAATGTACCCAATTCATTGTGGAATGAAGCCTTAAAGACTGCTATGTATATCTTAAACAGGGTTCCTAGTAAGGCAGTCCCAACAACTCCTTTCGAGTTGTGGACTGGTAGGAAACCTAGTTTAAGACATTTACATGTTTGGGGTTGTCCAGCAGAGGCTAGAATATATAATCCACAAGAAAAGAAATTAGATTCAAGAACAATATCTGGGTATTTCATTGGTTATCCAGATAAATCTAAGGGGTACAAATTTTATTGTCCTAACCATAGTACAAGAATAGTTGAAACTGGTAATGCCAGATTCCTTGAGAATGGCGAAATTAGTGGGAGTGATGAACCAAGAAAGGTAGATCTTGAGGAAGTAAGGGTAAATATCCCAATACCCTTTCCTTCAAGAGAAATTGTTGTCCCTCAACTTGATCATCAAGCTGAGATACCAGAACAACATAATGGTGTTGGTTCACCACTCCATGAGGATATTGTCATTGAAAATGCAGTAGAACCACCACAACCGGTAGCTTTGAGGAGATCTCAAAGGGAAAGAAGATCTGCCATTTCAGATGATTATGTGGTGTATCTACAGGAATCTGATTATGATATTGGGATAAATAAAGATCCAGTTTCATTTTCACAAGCCATAGAATGCAATGATTCTAGTAAATGGATTGATGCTATGAATGATGAGTTGAAATCTATGGACCAAAATAAAGTCTGGGATCTCGTCGAATTGCCTAATAACTGTAAGAAAGTCGGGTGTAAATGGGTCTTTAAGACCAAGCGCGACTCTGAAGGCAATATCGAACGATATAAGGCCAGACTTGTGGCTAAAGGTTTCACTCAGAAAGAAAGCATTGACTATAGAGAAACCTTCTCTCCAGTATCAAAGAAGGATTCTCTTAGAATTATTATGGCCCTTGTAGCTCATTATGATTTGGAGTTACATCAAATGGATGTGAAAACTGCTTTTCTGAATGGAGATTTGGATGAGGAAATTTACATGGAGCAACCTGAAGGGTTCGCAAATAAAGGTAAAAGAACACTTGGCTTGCAAATTAAAGAAATCCATATACGGACTTAAACAAGCTTCCAGGCAATGGTATATAAAGTTTAATGATACCATTACCTCTTTCGGATTTACAGAAAACACTGTTGATCAGTGTATATATCTAAAGATCAGTGGGAGCAAGTTTATTTTTCTGGTTCTATATGTGGATGATATCTTGTTAGCCAGTAGTGATATTGGTTTACTGTATGAAACTAAAGGCTATCTTACCAAGAATTTTCAGATGTTGATATGGGTGAGGCAGCTTATGTCATTGGCATAGAGATCTTCAGGGATAGATCTCGAGGATTGCTAGGACTGTCTCAGAAAGGTTATATCAACCGAGTCTTGGAAAGATTTCATATGGAAATGTGTTCAGTCAGTCCTGCACCCATTCAGAAGGGTGACAAATTAAGTGGGAGCCAGTGTCCCAGAAATGACTTAGAAAAGGGTCAAATGCAGAAAGTTCCGTATGCATCAGCTGTTGGGAGCTTGATGTATGCAAGCACTTGTACCAGGCCAGATATCAGTTTTGCAGTTGGGATGTTGGGAAGATACCAAAGCAATCCAGGAATGGAGCACTGGAAGTTGGCTAAGAAGGTTATGCGGTATCTTCAAGGGACGAAGGACCATATGCTCACATATAGGAGATCAGATCAGTTGGAGGTGATCGGCTATTCGGACTCAGATTTTGGTGGTTGCCCAGATAGTAGGAAGTCTACCTCAGAATATTTTCTTGCTAGCAGGTGGGGCAATCTCGTGGAAGAGCGTAAAGCAGTCTATCATTGCTTCATCCACGATGGAGGCTGAGTTCATAACTTGTTTTGAGGCCACAAATCATGCATTATGGTTAAGGAATTTTATCTCAGCACTTGGTGTAGTTGACTCTATTGCCAGGCCGCTGAAGATATATTGTGACAATACAGCAGCCGTTTTCTTCTCTAAGAGTGGTAAGTACTCTAATGGTTCTAGACACATAGAACTGAAGTACTTGGTGGTTAGAGAAAGAGTTGAGAAACAGAAACTGAAGTAATGGGTCTTTTGGACAATCTGTAAATGTATATTTTGGTACTTATGTAATTGACATTATTGCGCAATAAAAGGTTGTTTCTATGTTTCCTGTTATCCAATTATGTGTGCACATGTTATGTATGGATGTTTGTTAAACAGGAAATGTCTTTACAAGACAATTACAGGGGTCATTTTGGTTATGGACTCAATTAGTAAGGGTTATCAATATTGTGGTACATAGAAGAGTGAGTATGACATGGATGTTGTATAACCGCTATGACTCGCATTGATGATCCAAGCTAATTGCAGTATTACAGTATTTCATATTTGGGCTTATCAGTTGTTGTTTTTAAAATTCGTGATCACGTGTCAAAGTTTTTCAGTATGGAATCCAATGGAGTCAAAATAATTTTAAAATGAGTCTTTTCTTTTATTTGTTTTCTAAAGTTTTAACCTAATCGGTTAATGGTCCAAGTGGGAGAATGTTAATCTCACATTAAGGTGGCCCAATAACCTTGGTTAATTAACATTGGATTCCTAATTAAAGTTAACTGATATTAAAGATGCCCATATTAAAGTTACATTTACATATATGTTAATAATAACATGAGGTATAAAGGAACCATGATGGGTGTTTTATCTCAGGGTTATTTTAGTAAATGTCAGACCCTCTTCTCTCCTCCTGAAAAGAATATAACCTAGGCTCATTGTTTTGTGAGCATATAATTGGATCCATCATAATTGCAAAGGTTGTGAAAAGAAAAGGAGACAGAGAGAAGAAGGGTCTGCATTAGGGTTCTTGCAGGATTAAAGAGAAAGATCAGATCTTCATCCATCAACCTTCTTCTTCCATCCTTCAATGGCTTCAGGTACGGATTTATGTGCATTGTTTAATTATATGATCTATCTTGAGATGTTTATTGATTCTAGATCCATGGCAATTTAATCCGCTTTATAGTTTCAAATCTTACACTTCATCCATGCACCAGAGAAGAGCCCAACAGATGGAATTCATTCATTTGGATCATGCCAGAAACATTGCCATAAGAGACTGCGAAATCAGAATCGGTGACCGAATTACATTGATCTCTCTTTTAGCTAGATCTAACCTCACATTTCATATCGAAAAAACTTAATACCTGTATTCAGGTGATGATTGATATCAATCTGGTCTGGATCCAAGATCATCCAGATTCATAAGATTGTCATGGTCGACACAGTCACTTTGAATGGTACGAATGTAGTCCAGATCAAGAGCTGACAGATATACTGTACATATTTCTATGTCTGTACTTTTATGTTTGACATCTATTTACTATTTGTTCGAACAAAAAGGCAGGTCACGGCCTTGCAAAACATATCACATTAAGAACATTGCCATGCACAATGTTACAAATCCTACAATGATCGATCAGTTTTACCGCGACTCCAATGTTCCATGCCATGACAGGTAAACTAGCACACTAACATAATTTGTTCCTCACATTTGCACAATATAACTGTCAAACTGTTAACAATCTTGATTTGTTTCAGCGTGGTGCTGTGGCGACTGAGCAAGTGGCATACAAGCACATCAGGGAAACAAGTGTTTCAAATGTATATGTGAAATGATTTCAGCAAGAGCACTCGAATCCACGAGAGATAACAACTCGAATCCACGAGAGCAATGAGAGAAATAAACTCAAACTTATTAATCAAAAAGCTAATGCCAAAAACAAAGGATACAATGTCATTTTATATGCTTAAAAAAAGAGTTCTAATCTATTTAGGAAACCTACTTAAACTACAAATCAAATAAGAGAAAGCCAAAATCCTAAATGAATCTGAAAAGCTGATACGCGCAGAGGCGATCAACCGCTTGGTTAAAAACTACATTGCCAGTCGATCGGGTGGTCGACCGGATGAGATGCCCGACTCTCTTAGCAGAACAGTACAAGGTAAACGCGAAGGATAGCCGATTTTATTTTAAGAAGTAGACCTTCGATCCATCCAAAGGCCAAGCAAGCCCCAGTTGTTTAGTTTGCCGCCGCAGTCAGGGTTTGACCACCGTGGCAGTGGTCAGAGAAAGCCAGCAGTCCTTTGGCTGAATGTCAAACACCTCATGCACGTGGGTCCCACTTTTGTCCCCACACGCACAGGGAGGCAAAGTCGCCTCCGTGCTCTCATTCTTCTTACGTTTCTCTCTCTCTTTAGTTCTTCAAAAACTCTCATGAGATCTCATCAATGAAGCAAATTAGATCTCTCAATTAAACTGTCAGAAACCCCTCTTTCATCTGTTTAAACCCCCAAACTGATAGTGAGACTAATTCCTTAAATTTACATTGAAAAAATTTAAAAAAAAGGGTGCATCAAATTTCCTTGTACTCTCAATCCTCATGCTCTCCCTTCACAATCTCTCTTGCCACACCCTCCACAAAAACGGGAAGAGGGTCGTGAATGTGGATGACTACTGGGCTAACGGAGACGGAGCTACCGACGACAGCGAGGTAATTAAACAAATGTAGGACTATTTGAATTGCATGTAACATTTTTTCAACGATATTCGATACAAATCTTTGTTCATGTTGATGATATGTGCAGGCATTTGAGAAAGCCTGGAAAGAAACCTGCACATCTTTAGTTTCAGCTGTGTTTTTAGTGCCATGCACAGAAACTACCTTCTGAAGCAATTAAACTTCACTGGCCCTTGCAAGTCTCATGTCACGTTTCTGGTAACTAGTTTAGTTTGAATAATTTCAAGTTACAACACTATGTGTCTTCTTTAAATTCTTTATCGTGTATCAGATTAAGGGCACGCTTGAAGCTTCGTTGAATCGATCGGACTGGAACGATGAGAACCGGAGGCTCTGGATCGTATTCGATAGCATACGAAATCTCAGAGTCACAGGTGGAGGGACCATCAACGGCAATGGACAAGTTTGGTGGCCAAATTCTTGCAAGAGAAATAAAACACTGGTGATATGTGGGCTTGTCACTAGTTTTATTTTTTAGTTCTTTCTTTGATCAATGACTAATTATGCTTTCTTTTCCTACGAATTGTTCTGATTTCAGCCTGTGTCGGTGCACCAACGGTATGTTTGTTCTCGGTCTTATTTACTGGAGAAGAGAATTATGTGTTCAAATGACAGATATTTTGTCGTTTTTGACAGGCATTGAGCTTTGTTTCATGCAAACACTTGAAGGTGCAGAACTTGAGGATAAAAGATAGCCAACAGTTTCATGTAGTGATCAAAGACAGTAGGAAAGTTAAGCTCTCAAAGCTCTCCATCCATGCACCAGAGAGGAGCCCAAACACAGATGGGATTCATTTGGATCATGCCAGGAACGTCGTTATAAGCAACTGCGACATCAGAACAGGTGACTGAATTGACCTGTTCTTTCATTTTCACGCAGTCGAGAAAAAGAATCGATTATATTGCATAATGTGGAGGGAAAAAAAAAGTAAAAATGTAAACTTGTAGGTGATGATTGCATATCGATCTGGGCTGGATCGAAGAACATCAAAGTTCTCAAGATTTTCTGCGGTCCTGGCCATGGGATCAGGTATCAAACTCTACATCTTACAAGTTAAAATGATGCAGAATTTAGAAAAAGTTCTACCAACAATTCCTTTTGAATTACTTGTTTCATTTGATGTCGTGACCAGTATCGGCAGCTTGGGAAAAAATAACACCAAGAACCATGTCAAGAATGTGAAGGTGGACACGGCCACTTTGAATGGTACAACAAATGGAGTTCGGATCAAGACTTGGCAGGTAATACAGAAATCTAAAACAACAAGTAAAAAGATACAATATTCAACCTCGATTTCTTTGCTATTCAAATTAATAGGGAGGGCGCGGCTATGCAAAGCACATAACTTTTGAGAATATCGCCATGCACAATGTTACAAACCCTATAGTCATCGATCAATTTTACTGCGACTCCAAGGTTCCATGCCCTGAACAGGTAAAAATAGCAGAATAACTCTTTTCATCACATTTTCACAACAAACTTGCAAGAAATAACAATCTTCCCTCATTTCAGCGCAACGCAGTGGCAATTAAGCATGTGCTATACAAGAACATCAAGGGAACAAGCGCTTCGAATGTGTCTGTCAAATTCAATTGCAGCAAGACAGTTCCATGTCGCGGTATAAAGTTGCAGGATATTGATTTAGATCGAGAAGATGGAGAAAGAACGCGAAGTTCCTGCAATAATGTTCATTGGACTAGAAGTGGGACTGTAATCCCAACTCCTTGTGTCCAAAAGATCTGATAGAGAACAGATTTGTTGAAAGATTGAGAGAATTGGTTGCCAAAGGCGACAACAAAATGTCAGAAATTCATTCATCTACTCTTTGTAGTTAGAACAGGTAATAATAACTGATGCAAGTTACAACATAAAAAGTGAAATTTGCTTCTTTTCCTTTAATCTTCATTCTGCATTTCAAATGAAATTAAGCTAGATTGTATATTGCACTCACGTATATATGAAATGTGGCATGGACTCTATGTGCATATGAATGCAACACTTGACTACATACAAGCCCATATATATCTATGTATGTATGTGTATGTGTGTGTATTTCTAAGTGTGTGTCAAGTCTAGATGGAAATGTGCCTTCTTAAATATCCAAAATTACTTGGTGTGGATTTTGGAGACCAAAATAATCTAGGGTTGTTTATCATCATGATAAATTGATAGATTTCACAAAACAAGATGCTAGCACAAATCTCACACATTACAAAACTGTAAACTACGAGAGATCAACTACCATGTGGAATCAACAGTTAGTAGCGCAAACATAATGCCTCTCTCTCTCTCTCTCTCTCTCAAATGTTCCACAATTGATCACTTCTTCTCTTCTACCACCTCTGCCCCCTCGGCCGGCGCTGCCGGAACCCCGCCGTCGATGCAGCTCCGGCACTTGCTCTCCACCCACCCTTCAATGTCATGCTCTCCAACCAAACGCCGCCCGCCGCACACCCGTGCCAAAATCCCCGCCAACACCGTAACTATCACTATCGCGACGACACGACCACCACAGCGTCTCCATCGACCGCCTCGTTGAGTGCGTTGCGGCCGGGGTTTCGCCGGCCAGCGGTGGCGCCCGCTGCTCCATTCTCTCAAGACCTAGATAGACTGAGTGAGTGGTACTAGCTAGCCAGCACGAAATGTGTTTGGCTTGTGATTTTTCCCCCCATTGATTGTAGCCAATGGCATGGGGGGGCATTGGGAGGTGAAGCAATTTGGATTCAAGTGGTCAGTTGGTGTTGGAGTGTAGCAGGCTCATATGATGAATCCATGGCAGTGAGTCACACTTTTTTGTGATTTGGCTCTTCGTTGGTCTGCAGGGATCACTGGATTTTTTGTCTTTAACTTGCATATTTGTCATGTTGTCAATTTATGCATGTCTCACAAGATAAGATGCTGCCACATTTCTTGATTCAGGAGTTTATATTATAATAATTATCGGGCTTGCTGCATATTTAATTTGCATCACATTTCTCCACATCTAAAAATTTTGACATGAACTCCAGTGCAATTTTCACTTTAATGTGACACATGTCTACAGTTAGTTTACAGTCATCAAAACTGATGGTGTCAAATATAGATGATCAAAGAAATATGTGCCAACTGTGTGGCGTAAGCCTTCAATGTGCAGATTAGGATTTAAAAGTTCGATGACACCTAGATGAACAAAACAGTATCCAATCAAAGAAATATTTTCACTTTTATGCACAGTGAACAGCTTAATCATTCGCTGGTACAATGCTCAGATAAAAAAAAAAAAAAAAAAAAAAAAACAAATCACCAGCACCACCAACAGTCAATGGTCTGCAACAAAACCCAGACGAAAATCCCAGAACAAAAATCTCTGCAAAAATTTAGGACTGAATAATAATAAGCATATATGTAAACAATGTGGTGTTCAATCTCCTACCACCGCAAAAATCTACCAGGCATCTGGACTTTGCAACAGGTTTAGCAACACCATAAATTTGCCTGATTTCAGATGACTGGAGATATGCATAAATCATCATAAAAACCATGCTCTACTAACCACAAAGTTTGGAGGAAAAAAAAAACTCACATATAACCTAAAAGTGCATGCCTTCACATGAAGTATGGCATAAAACAAAATATAAGCGAGATTGCGAACAGGCTCATTTTCAAGTCTTTGTTCATGTCCCTATGATTGACGGCGTAAAATAAACAGCTGGCTATAAAACAGGCTGAAAGTTCCAACTCATGAAGCGGACTTTCCTACAGAATGAGAGTACGGTTAAGCATCCAGCCTCTCAGAAGGGTCTACGGTAGCAATCTTGGGAAGATGCTTGGCGCCCAAAAAGTCTGTGTACTCCTGGAATGGAGATTTTACAAAGCGAGTTGGCGTCCACAAGTCTGGTGTCAGGAACCCGTAAGTCTTCATGAGGCAATCAAATGTGGCCTGGGCACAAACAAAAAAAGAAGAAGAAAATATAGTCAGATTTGTTTCATGCAGTGCATTTAGCAACACACTGAAAAGGCCAAATTCCTCTTTCCTCCTCGCTGTGCAGACATAATCAGTTAATGGTGAATAATGCATGTGTATGTGCGCGCACGTGTGTGTAAAATAGAAAAGCTTAAAGTAAGGCAATCATCAAAAAGGCATAAAAGTTGGTTATAAAAAAAAACACAGATCTTAGCTGTCAACACCCAGATACAAACAGAGGACGACACCAGCTTATATGGAAGCAAACTTCTCAAGCCAAATTTACCACTTAAACAGAAGGAAGAGTAACATAACCCTCCAGATTGTCCACATATTCCCCCTACATCTCAGGCAAGGATATCTTGAATATGGATCACTAGCAGAAGAAGGAACAAAAAACTGATATGCAGATTGCTTAGTTGAACCAGGGAAGGAATACATATCAGCATCTTTAGTAATATGCACATATAATTCCATATACGGGCCAATTGCCATATATGGGAGATTTGATGCTAACTTCATTCTATTTTCAATTTTAACTACTCAAATCAATGACAAGACAGTCCAAACAAATAGCTGTCAAACAGTACCATCTTTGCATACTGAAACTTTGCAAAGCTAGAGGAAGAAATACACGTCTGAGTTCAAATGACAGTCTTGGTTCACCAACATTATTCATTATCCAAATGGAACTTATAGTTTGAGTCAAAACCTAGTTTAACTTACTATGACTAAAATTGAAATAAATTCGCAAATAATTAGTCGATATAGATGAAAGCTGCAATCCCATCTCCACCACTGAGAGAGAGAGAGAGAGAAGAGAGAGAGAGAGAGAGAGAGAGAGAGAGAGAGAGAGAGAGAGACCAAACTCAGAAGCTGAGGATGGTGCCAGTTCGCACGCTGGACCAGAAAGACTGAGTTTTACAAAGGTAGTGGAGACTTTTAACATGACCATAGAGATAACAGAGAAGATTGCCATGTGTTTGTGTGTCCCCGTGTAAGCGTGCAGGATCAGAAAATACCTTTGATGGAAATTGATTATCAGTAAATCCTGTAAACTGTGACTCGCTTACCATAAAGGGTCCACAGCATTGTCAGGATAAATGCTACCAAGGCCAGAGGAACAATCATTTTTTGGACCGGCTTACATCAACATGTGGGTAACGGACCAACAGTTGTCACCGGGAGCATCTAACTCGGTATTCCATTCACCCACAATACCAACACCACTAAGCTCAACATACTGCTCATTAGCAAATTCTGCCACCGAAGGATGCATCTCGTGAATAATCCTGAGGTTTCTCGTAGAGCAGTTCCTTCAGTTGGCTCGGGGAATGACTGAGAATCAATAAGATTGTCAAAAATATTTTCAAAATCCAAACCGGGCACTGAGAGTAGCATCATCACGGAGAATTGGTGAATTGGACAACTGCAGTGGAAGCAATAAAGGGTCAAACATTCCATATAAAAACAAAATCAAAACAAAATGATCAGAAGAAGCAAATATAAGCATCCCTTGTTTTGTTGGAATTTTCTGGACGAGAAGGAGAGCTATTAAGAAATGCTTCCAGTTGTTCTAATAAGACCCCATCAGCATGAAAAGGTTCTGGGACATAGGAGGGTTCACCAACTTCAGGGAAGGCCTGCATGGATGATAGATAATTCTCCGTATGCATCCTGAAAATAGAATAAATATTTTTTGGTCATATCATCATACAGAAAATCAAATTCAGAAATGTAAAATTCACTGAAATCACTGATAGATGGTTTCACCCAACTCAATGTATTTACTTTTTTTTTTCGGGGGGACTGCTGATAAAGTCCGTGGTCAGTGCAAAAGAAACTAAAGCCTTTGGGAGGATTCCAGGGACAATGTGCCCTAATCCAGCTTCCCAGATGCGGCTGAATAGACTCCTTATTGAGAAGTACAAAAGAACTTGTTCGCAAACAAGAGAAATAGAACAATGTGCAATAGATGGAATGCTAACTACAGAATTACGAAGATAATAATTATTGTGCGCTTTCCACCATTGTCATATCAGGAAGGCGCCGTAAAAGCAAAAACTGAAACTAATGGTGATAGGATGAAAAAGAGAGGCCTGGTCCAAACCATTCAAATACTTCCCATAAAACTTGTTGAACGGAGGGAGACAATAGAAGTGGGGTATAAATTGGTAACTAGCTAGTACTGTATTTACTTTTCATGACAACAGAAGTTGGGGTATAAATTTGATGCTAGCTAGTACTGGATTAGACAACAAGGCTAAATTATGATAGTCTTATGTGGAAAAAATCACACAGCCTACGTAAATTGATGATTAAAAATTTTCATTGAACACGTGTTTACATAATAGCAATTGACGAACCAACATTCTATAGTACTGTAACCGCAAATATACACCGACACCCATGATTGCCACAGAAGAACATCTCTTTTCCTTTAAAAAAAAAAAAAATACTCGTATATTTCGATAACTCTTAAGGCGATTGTCATGATCATGAAAGCTTGTTATAGAAGAAGTTTATGCGGTCCTGGTCAGGTTTCACTTTTATTGAGTGTATGAGATGAACTGTTTCACTAAATATATATACCAAAACATTAAATACAAGTCAAATATACACTACTTACAACATTATCATCCCATCTGAGCAAAAGCAATCTATAGATACAAGTATAATTCGACTGATATAATCAAACATCTAAAATAAATCCCTATCACTATTAGAGTTCAGACATTAAATAATGAACAATATCCCAGATACTGTCACTGTAAACTCCATTGAAATACAAGAAAATCTAACCTAGATGTCTCAAACTAAAGTTACTATGTATATAGGATAGAGTCTAGTCAGTGACTAGGAAATATAATAAATGGAATGTACTTAAAGAATGAATGTTAGAAGGCTTATGATTCACTATATTTAGGACATTCGACTTGTGAATGAAGGCTACATAGACGAAGCCAATACTATAACTTACCAAGGTTTAACAAAGTGCGAGGCGGCCCTAGGCGGCAGATCTGAGGCCTAGCACCTAGGGGACTAGACGGGGTCTAAGCGTTTTTCTATATTTTTTAATTTTTAAAATTTATTTAAGTTTGTTAGATGTTCAAAATAGTTTAGATAGATCTTAAAAAGAGCAACAGAGAGAGGAGAGAGAGAGAGAGAGAGAGAGAGAGAGAGAGAGAGCCAGCCAGCAGCAGCAACAAGCAGTGGCAAACTACAGCATCAGCAGTAGGGTTGGGAATTTTACCTGATCCCCCATTCCTGAACTGAACCGAACCGATCCGGTCCTGGATATTTATGGTTAGGATATGGAATGAAATTCATGATGTTTATAAATAAGTAACAATATAATTTCTAGATTTTATATTGAGTGTAAATTTATTCTCTAACTTTATATTTTTCTAGTACAAATACTTCAATTTTACTTCTAATAAAAATAATATGTTCCGGCTCTTTTAACATGTATACTTTGGTTATTGTGCATAATTATATTTATTTCTCGTAACATCCGATCGAAAATCGACTTAGAACCGAATCCGACTCTAACCAATGAACACTGGGTAGGATACAACTTTATCTTTTATATACCTGTATCCAAAATCCCAAATGGGCATTAAGAACCCGACCCAACTAAAACTCAACCCCGACCCCAATGCCTCGTGGATAGAGTTTGGGTCAAAATTTTGGACCTTATGTATATACAGGTCCGGTTATGGATATAGAAAATCCGAAACTGACCTAACCCATTACAAGCTCTAATCAACAGAAGCACATTAGGAGCAGCAGAAGAAGAGAGGAGAACGGAGGAGGGTGTAATTTAATTACTAAAATGAAATTTTAATTGCCTAAAACTAAAGGTAAAAGATAGTGTTTTACCCTTGACTTTTTAGGAGGAGCTTCGAGAAGCTCGCCGGTGTCGACAAGCTGTCAGACGGCCACCTCCAAATGAGACAGATCAGGCATAGAGAAGAGAATTGGGGGCTCGGATTTCTTTTTGGGATTTTATACCCCCCCTCAAAAAAAAAAACACCTAACCCGATTGTAAAATGGGTCGGACCCACTTTAAACTAGTCTAACCTGCTTAACCTATAATTTTTCTGGGTCTAAGCGGACCGCCTAGTTGACTCAAAATCCGACTGCACCAACACTTGCCCAAGCCCGCCACGCATAGGCGGACTTGTATATGTGAGTCTTTTATTAGTCAATCATCCGATAATTTGGCTTTCTTTTTTGCTGTACAAATTTCCTTGTACGAGTAATCAACCATGGATTTTCCCGAGCGTCACCGACGCTGCTCTCATCACAGCACAGAAATTCTTCGAGCTACCAATGGAGGAGATGGAATTGGCTTCTGATGACATTACAAGGACAATGCGCTACGGTTCGAGCTCCTAGGGTCATTCCTCCAACAGTACTCGCACCAGATTGAAAGGTCAAGTGGATTGACCTCTAGCTATCCAAACCTGCAGACTTCAGATTGTGGTGTTTTTCTGTACAAGTTTAAGATCAGGTGGACCATGCAGAACATTGTCCACCAAAACTTGTGGTTCACAGGGTACGAGCCCACAGCCAGACTTTCCCTATGTAGACAGGCCTAGGTTGTCCATGTTTTAAGTGTTTCACCTACACCTATTTGAATCCTCTGTTAAAATCATCAATTTATGCACTTGTTTATTGGTGTTTTATCAGTTAACCACATGTGAATCGTTTGGATAAACCTTTGTCCTATTATGTTATGATATAATGCATCGTTATCTGTGTGCAGGCAAATTTTGTTTTTTTTTTTCTGCATATCCACAATTCTTTGGGAAACTTGTCTATAAGTCCCTGAAATAAGAATATCCTGTGAAAAACTCCTTGCAGTTTAAAACGCTGTGAAAAAGCCTCCTGACCAAGTTTCCCAGCCACCCCCGGTCCCTGTTCCCACCAAAGGGCAATACACATGGAATTGTATTTTTAAAATGACCTTATTGCCCTTGATTTGCTAGCTTCTATGAGTTGACAAGTAAGAGGTTTGCGCGCATGACGAGCATTTTAATGCTCATCACGCGCTAGTTCGTGTGGCCCAACTGTTCGCCTCATTGGAGGCTATATTTTGTCTACTCTTTCTCATCACGCGCTAGTCGTGTGGCCTAACTATTCGCCTCAGTGGAGGCTATATTTTGTCCACTCTTCTTTATTTTCTGTCCACCTGAATCAGAATCAGCATTCTCAGTATTTTATGTGATTTTTTTATGTGATTTATTGTGGATTTGGAGGAAAATATAATGATGTGATGTGAAAATTGATGAGAATATTGATCCTATCATACATAATTTGCTCATCCACTTTTGATTCTTAACCGCTTTCTTCTCTCTCATTTCTATCTCCTTGTTCTTTCTTCTTTCTCTATTCTCACAATCCTTTTATTTTAATGATTTTATCATCAAAAAATGAATGTTATTCATCTTTTATGGAAGAAAATGACTCTATTTTGATGAGTATTGTTAGCTCTCTTGATGGTAAAGGAACCTTTTGAAACTGAAAGACGGTACCATCATTTCTGCCTTCAAGATGGATGTATCCAACACACTAAATCTTTATGTACGTCAAGTAACTTTTGTTTATAAACTTGAGCAACAGCCCAACGTAATTTTGGTTTGCTGGACGTATAACTGCACACTTGTGAATGCACAGATAAGGCTTAATGGTGATGGTGCTTCGACGTCCCGGATCCTCCCCCAAACAAGCCAGAAGTAAAAGAATTTGTTCAATCATCTCGTTCTTTAGTATTGTATATAATGTTTGATTTTTGTCCACAATATTATTATTTTGTCCACCATGGCCTGTTACAATCCACTATATGATGTTTTTGTCAAATCAAGTTTTATTTTTGTCCAACTTCTAAATTGTTTGTCCACAAGGTTTATTTTTTTGTCCAATTTCTATATAATTTGTGTCACGCCCCTTCTTCAAATACACTGAAGCGGAGACGCGACGAGAGTCGGCGACATATATACGCGAGGAGAATACCCGTGTACACGCTAAACCTAAAGTGACATGGACAAGCTATATCAAACAACTATATAAGCAGTAAATCATTGCAACATGACATAAATTACTAACACATGATAACAATATTTTATGGGTAAATCAAATAGAATAAAGCAGAGTCCAGACGATATAGAGAATCAAAAAAATGAAACAAGCAATGAAAAACAAAGCAAGAACAATACCCAAGATTACAAGATCAAATGAATAAGTCTGAACTCCTCGCAATACGTGTGATCCTCTCCAAATACTTGATCAGCAAAATAGAATATATATATATATATATATATATATATATATATATATATATATATATATATATATATATAGACCTGAATGTGCAAATTCAGAGGAGTCAGAAAACACCCAATGAGTGGGTAAAATGAGGAAAAGTGCACGTGCATATATCGTGTGAGCATACTATGTTACTACCATGAAAATATACTAGATAAAGAAATCATATGAATAAAACGATAATAAGAAGATAGTATAGAATACTATGATGTCAATTTGCATAATACAATTTATTAAGATAACGTGTAGTAAATAACTTAAAAAGTATGAGATCAATATGTTATACAATAATGTGTCAAGTGTCAGTCATAGCATATATGTCATGTGAACACAATCAATTTACAGTACATTATTATTAATTATGTCAGCGAATACTAATTGCCATATGTAATAGACACATCTCATATGCCTACTGCACATGTAAATTGGGGTCCTATGTTATTGAAAGTGATCGGTTGGAGACATTATTTATAGTTTAGGTGAAACCCGTACATACCCGGGACCATACTCAAGCTCCTAGCGCTGAACCAGGCCGTACCGTCAGGTACTCAATACATGAACAATAACAATATAAACATGTCGGGATGTCAGTCACTTCGGGAAACCCTACAGTGGAACCCTCTTTCGGCTGCACAACCTGTATCCTAGGTCGACCTAAAAACGGATGATGTCTCCTCCATCAATTTTCCCAATCCCGGTGTAAGTTGTCCAATTACATTATTAATTATTTTACTTAAATTCATCAATATCCATGTTATCTCGATTACTAAAACAGTACGATAACGATAACAGTGACAATGAAAATGTGATAACAATGTAATAAGTTAAACAAGACAGTGGTGTTCCAGTTTGAAAATATCTTATCAGTAATTTCAGTAACATGAATTTAACTATTACATGACATGTACGATTTATCAAAGTGCACTCACATCTAAAACTAATCAATATCTTATCCATACATAATAGGATATAACTAAACAAGCCTCTTAACTTTTAATCTCAATACAGTCATTGTAACCATCAAGTATATAATTTATTTTCAATCCACAAGCTAAATTGATCAATAAGATAGTTCTCTTATTTCTATCAAACTGCTCTAATCCTCTATATCCATCAGCATATCCAAGTCTCAACATAATGAAATAAAATACATCTAATAAAATCTTCATTACCCAAATCGATCAAGATCATTAATCCACCTCCACTTCAATCAAACTCAATCACCGATCCAAAACCAAGGCAACAACCCAATGGTATAAATATAAAATCCATTGTCTGTTTCAAACAACAAGAAATTCAATATTTAAATAAAGCTATATTCTATGTGATCAATCCTCAATATCCAACTAAATTATGGTCTGAATCATCACCAATTAGGAAAAATCAAATATTACGAGTAATTCACATGGAATTTATCATTTAACCACAACCACGAACTAATCTAATCTCCAGATCAAATTGAATTGCATTCTAAGATTTATTACAACTAGATAAGAATCCAAAGTCGTAATCGACTACACATGAAACGATACAAACATTAATGTCCCAGTGACAAAATACAGAGTCTATAGTTTAAACCTCAAGTGTATATCTAACGCATTATCTTCAATGTATTTAAACTCTCCCGCCTAATAATAATCTCCAGTTAATAATCTTTTGTACTAGACTTAATGATCACTAAAACAATTATTCATCAATAAACAATTTCACATTCCACCAAATAATTTCTAAGATTTTCTCTATTTATTTAAAACATGTAAAATAAATAAATGTAAGTGAACATGAACATTTTCAGGACAGAATATTGAAAAAGCAATTAATTCATAAACTTGTAGCGAATAGTGAATAGTAAGTTGACACAATTTAAATAGCGAATAATAGATAATCCATTGATACGATAGAAGACTACAAAATTAAATAAATTAAATGCACAAACCATGTAAACACTCACTAAAAATTAAATAACAATAAATTAACAAAATAAATACTCACATGAAATGATAAAATAAAATGCATAATTATTATAAACGAATAAAACAAACATTTACATGAAATGACACAGATCCGGATCTGAATCGCCATCAGGTCTGCACTGCACGAACTTTTCCAGATCTCTGAATCGTTTCGCGTGTCGAGTCTTCGAATCGGCTTGTGTGGCACTGTAACACGACTCTGAATCTTCTGTTACTGGGTTCGGATCGAGTCTACATGGTGGTAGTGGATGCACAAGTGAAACACACACAGTTAGACATACACACACGTAGACATGCACACTAACATAACACATGCACGCACGCACGCACACGTGCACACAAACACATACACACTTATAAAGAGGACACACACAACACATACACAGACGCATGTACATAGAACACACGAATATACACAATACAGAGACAGAGGGATAAAGAGGAAGGAGAGAGAGGAAATAGAGAAAGAAAAAGGAAAATGATAAAAGAGGGCAGGGAAGAGGGAGGGAAAGAGTCTGAGATGGAGGAAAAAAGGGATGCCGTGAGATCTTGTGGTTGGGTGGCACGGTAGCAAGGGAGGAGGCGCAGGGCTACATGGCGGCAACTTGACGAAGGTGGAAGAGAAGAGAGGGAGAAGGCGGCAACCATGGCATCAAGGTGCAGAAGGTTGGGTCTCGGATGAGGGTGGCCGACGCTCGGCGGTGATGACGAGTAGGTGGTCCAGGATGGGGCGGTTCTTGAGGAGGTCGGGGTTGTTGGGGTTTTGCCGAAGTCGGGGGTCATTGTCGGGGAACCCAACGAAGCCGCCGAGGGGGAAAGCGCGACGCTCGCGGGTTCAGGTGTCGCACTCGCAGCACGAGAGATGGAGGGTGGAGATCAAGTCCATGTGTTGCGGCAGTGCTCGACCATGGATGAAGAGAAGGTGATGATGATGACGGTTATCGCGTGGTCATCAGCACAGTGGAGACACGCGGCTGGAAGCGGTCGGGTAGTGTGGTGCTCGCGGAGGAGCAGAGATGGAGGTGGCGGTGCTTGGGCTAGGGTTATGAGTTGCAATTAGGTTCCATTTGAGAGAGATGAGAGGAAGGAGGTGAGAGAAATATATAAGAGGGGTATATAGGTTGGGCTTGGTTTTGTGGGCTTCCTTTTTATTATTATTATTTTCTTTTTCTTTTTTGAAAAGCCTAGGGCTTATTGAGCTGGGCTGGATTGAATAAAAATAAAAAAGACGGAAAAGTGGTTGGGAAAGGTAGTGGCTTTTGGGTTGGGCTAAGGCAAAAATAATAATTAGGAAATGAGAGAGAAGTGGGTTGGGCTTGGTTGGAATAAAAATAAAAAATGAGAAAAAGGAAAAAAATATCAACCTAAATAATAATAATTAATAACAATTTCATATCATTAAAATAATTAATAATAATTGCAGTAATTTATCATAATTAATAATAATAACTCACATAAGATAATATACCATAACTAATAAAAATTACACACACACACATATATATCAAAATACTATGATTTACTATTAAAACTAGTATTGTAAAATAGAGATATTATATTTTGTCCATACTGATCCTTTTTTGTCCACCTTCTACATAGTTTGTCCACAAGGATCTTTATTTATCCATCATATATGTACTTTGTCTACCATCCAATGATTTTTATCCATCATACATTTATTTTGTCTATCATACATGTATTGTGTCCACCATCTGATATTTTGTGTCCACAATATTTTATGTATTGTCATTACATGCCTTTTAAATTTTAATTTTTTCATGCAGTCAACTCTTACTGTGTACAGAAGAATCAGCGAATGTGTTAGCCACCAATGCCTCTATTATTGATCCCAATGACGGTCAACACATGTCGTTAACAGAAGACATTGTGAATGACACCATTCATATCCCTGCTTGGTGGCATGATTGTAGTACTGGTGTTGACCAACAATTTGACAGTATGAAAGAAGTGAGGTTGGCATTGATCTACTACATTGCGAAGAAATTTGTGTGATTTTGTGAAGACTATGAAAAAAGGATCACAGTCAAATGCTCAAAGAAGAAGAAAACTGGCTGCGCTTGGAGGCTCCATGCATCACTGATGACACACACACTAGATTTGCCATTAAAACCTTCAATTATGTCACACGTGTGGTGGAAAAATGGGTACTAATAGGCATAAGAGCATTCAGAAAATGGGTATCAGATATTCTTCAGTCGGTATTGAAACACTGATCCACATACACGCCCTATGATACTCAAAAAGATTTCAAAGCTCAATTTAGAGTGACACTCACATACGACAAGATTTGGTGGGGAAAGGAGTTAGCGCAGAACGACTTGCATGGACTAACACGACACTCTTATGACAGCCTGCGATAGTGAGAATTTTTTCCACTTATCAAATGTTCTATCCACATTCAAAAATAGTATGTCCACTTTTCCTATATTTGGCTATTTTTAATATATTATGTCCCCTTCCTAAAATATTATGTCCATCTTTTCTATATTCTGTCCAAAATCTCTATATTTTGTCTACATTCTTGTTATTATGTCCACTTTTTCTATATTATGTCCACCTTTTCTATATTATGTCTAACTTTTACATCCAAATGGTAGTAATAGCAGTAATTATCTCTCGTGCAGGTACGAGCAGAAGGTATTGGAGATGAACCCTGGTTGTTTCATTTCTATTAATGTTGTAGACGGTCGGTTCATAAGGCTCTTTGTTTTTTATGGTACTTGCGTTGAAGGTTTCCGAACCGCCTGCAAACCTCTAATATTTTTGGATGGTATCTTTCTGAAAGATCGTTACAAAGATATAGCTACAGCTTATGATGACAACAACAAACTATTCTCGCTGGCCTTTTGCGTGTGCGACATCGAAGACGAGAGAAACTGGAATTGGTTTCTTTAGGGATTGAGACAGATGTATGAAGAGGTAGCCGACCCTATTGTCCACCCCACCTAGTGTTCAACTCCGATTCGAAAAAAAAATTACAATCATTTGACAAAAAGCTTGTAAAAATCTTGATTTTAATTTGTCATTCACAAGAATTTGCTAAAAATTTTGAAGTGAGATGCTTACAAGTACAATGTTGAGGATTACAATAAAAAAGTATACAAACTGATGGAGAAGTCAGTAGAAGCGCACCAGTAGCTTGTGTCATATCAACCAGAAAATTGGGCAAACACATTTTTTTGAAATAAGATACATGTTTTATGACCATTATCTATTACTTTTTGTCCACATTTTCCTCTACTCTGTTGACTTTATATAATAATTGTCCACCTTTCGTATAGTTTTATCCACATTCTTTCCAATGATGTACACATTCTTTCCAAGATGTCAACCTTAACCCGAATTTGTCCACCATATCTGATTTTCTGTCAACTTTTGTAATATTCTATCAGATTGGACATGTCACTTCTAATTATGCAAAGTCATAATAATTGAATTCTTGTGGCTATGTGGCTTCCAGTGGTGCAAACGGTAGACCACATAAGCATTCAAATCATGGAGTGTTGAACACCAAGAGGATGGCTGAAAAATGGACCACTCTTCTCTGCGCGGCACAGCAAAAGTTGAACGACATGTCTGCATCCTTTTTCCTTTTGGTTAAACAGGCTGTCGAAGATGTCTATGAAGTTTTTGATTGTCATACTGATATGGTTCATCCCTCACTTTGGTCCTGCACCGCCGGGAATGGAATGTTACCCGCATTTCATACAGACATGCATGTACCGTCATTCGCTTCATGCAACAGAGTATTCTTGTTTACATAGATTATCACATGACGGTAGAGGCATTCATAGTGTGCCCCAACTCTGCATCCTATCACTGATTATGATAAGCTAAAGGTAAGATTATGTCCTCTAAAATTGTGTCCACCTTTTCACACATCTTGTCCACCATAATTGTACTATGTTCACCTGACTAATATTTTGTTCACTTAACTAATATTATGTTCACCTGACTAATATTACGTCCACCTAACTGTTATTCTGTCCATCTAAAATTTATTATGTCAATTTTCTCTATATTATATCCACCTAACTAATATTCTATATACAGGTAACAGACGACTCTCCAAATAGGTCCTCCTATAATGAAGAAGCGTCGTGGGAGGAACAAGACAAGACGTGTCAATAATCGATTTGTGACGCGTCCTGTTGTGTACGGGAGATACAGGAAGGACACAATCAGCTTACTTGCAATGCCGGTATAAATGAGCAACTCATTCAAGCTACTTATATGTGAACAACTTTGTATCATTTTTGTTAAATACAGAATAGTTGTGGATAACTTTGTTAAATATGAAATAGCTTGGCGACCTTTGTACTATGTTGTCTAACTTTCTTTAATAATGTGTCCACCATTTTTAATATTTTGTCTACCTTATCATATTGTGTGTCCACCTTCTCTAATAATCAGTCCACCTATTTCTCTCTGTCTATCTACTTTAATAATCTATCCACCTTCTAATATAAAAATTTGTCCACCATTAATATTGAATTAGTATAAGGGTTAATAAAGAGTTAAACTGCGCAAATAAACTTAATACAACAAAAATAGGTTAACTCTTAATTGTACTCATAAAACCAACAAATATTTTAAAATTGTCATAAAAATTATTATAATTGGGAATCATGCAATTGTGAAAGGTGCCACTCAGGTTTAAACTGCAGAAGTGCTATAGAATGTCTCCTTAATCACTTCTCTCTCCACCACCAGCTTCGCACAGAGTCTGAACGCGGAACACCTTCATGAATTTTTCAGGGGGTATAACTTCTAACAAGTTTTCACCCCCAGACGATTGTCCTTATATACTCCCAAACAAATAGCCCACAGTCAAATCTGCATAGAAGAAATTTGCACAATAGTATAAATAGGCATTAAATTATATATGGGAGACAGTAATTGATAAATGTGGACAGAGATTGATAAATTTGGACAGAAACTAAGCACGTTAGACAAAAATTTAAAATAGTGGATAGAAAATTAGAAAGGCCGACAGAATATGAGAATGTTAGATAAAAATTTAGAAAAGGTAGATACATTGAAAGAAAGTATCACACTTGTCCACTTGTTGCTGCGCCGAAAGTTGTCGGTATGTGAAGTGCTTAATGAATGTCTTAGTTGGGGTGCCTCTCATGCTCTTAAACAACTTGATGATCTGCGCAGGACAGAACTGTAATGGGCTATCTCCTCATTTTGAAAGTCAACCTTTAGAATGTGCCAATGTTGTTCACTGCAGAGTGAAATGAGCAGAATTTGCCTCTCATTCTCAACATACTGCTTCACATATGTCACATAACATCGACTCGCTTCAAGAGTCATCTCATATCTCAAACAGCTATGTTAAAAGAGCTAAGGTAAATAAACAGAAATTGATATAAGTGGGCAGAAATTGATATAAGTGACATATATTTATTATGATAGACAGAAAGTGATAAACATAAACCAAATTTTCAAATGAAAAACTGTTGATAAACAATTTGTATGCTCTGATACCAATTGTTGTGATTTCAGGAGAGGACGCCCCCACGACCGGATCGACTGGACCGGCGCAGCGGAAACAAATCACATGATCTACTAAGGCAACTTGAAGAAGAGAAGATATTTCAAAGTAAATAGAAAGCCAACACGCAATATAACGTGATTCTGCCGATCAAACAGAGCATGTGTACGTCCACGGGAGAAGGGGGAGACTTCATTAAAACTTTAGGGGAGTACAATAAGAATTACTTACACCTCACGCTGAGAAGTTACAAGCCCTTGATGGCCGCCAAGAACAACAAACTTTTATGGCTAAGCTTCTGTCACGAATTTCTCACCTAGATGAATTACACCCTTAGGAATTATAAATTCATAGGATTCTCTTAAAATACATTGAAGGCCATCTCTAGGAGGTTATTTATAGAACATAGAACTCTCCCTGTCTTAAACAAACTCATTAAATCAGAATAAAGAAAACTTGAATCTAACTCGGACTCAAAACATCTTCAATCAGAATAAAGAAAACTTGAATCCAACTCGGACTCCAAATAAATCTAGAAAAGGAAACTGTCGAATCCGACATTAATCAACCTTCACGACGTATTCACGTCATAATCCTAACAATCTCCCCGCATAACTTGAATATGTCCAAGTCCGAGAATAGCCACCATGCTCCATGTGCTCGCATCCACGCACAATTGAACAAACTTGACTTCATCTCCATCTCACTCTCTCTTCTCCATAACCCCCTTATGGGGTTCACATCTTGATAGGTCAAATAAGTTCAGGCCCAACTTGAACTTTATTACCCAATTATCTTCTTGATCTACACAAGATCTATAAGAATTTGCTCCATCATAAGAGTAACGATCTAGACTATCTTGTTGCGCGCCTAATCCCAATCTCCCTTCCCGGTATAATTGAACATCCGAGCTCGAATCCATCGTAATCTCTGATTGTTCCACAACCACCGCTTTTGAAGCCGAGGATAACTGCAATCTACCAACTGTAACATCCGAATTCCGCTACATATACGCATTGTCCGCACGTTCTGCTTGAAACATCACATGGGCAACTTTGAAAACTTTCATAAGATAACTTTTTGAACTGAAACAGAACCCTTCTTTGTGTAGAGCTCCAAGAGAGATGAGATGTACCTTGATTAGGGAACATGACGAACGCCTTGAAAAGTAGTGATACATCCATCATGAGACCAAAACTGTATTGTTCCTTCGCCAATCACCTTGCTTGTAGCAGAATTCCCCATGAAAACTTCTCCCCCTTGAACCAAAGTGTATGAAGAAAACTTCTTATTGGAACTGATATGCTATAAACATCCAGAATTTATGACCCCCTATCTTTATTACCAACTGATCTATCTGTAACAGATAGAACGAGCACTGTTCTTCATCTCCTTCAACTAGTTCAGTGATGTTAACATCTGGTTGTTTCTCCTTTCAAGCCAACACTCAGATCTAATGTGTCCTTCTTGTGACAATAGTTGCATGTCAAATTATTGTGTTTTGAGATACCAATTGTTGGTAAACAATCTGTATACTCTGATACCAATTATTGTTATTTCAGGGGAGGACGCCCCCACAACCGGATCGACTAGGGCGGCGCAGCGAAAACAAAATCACAGGATCTACTAAGGCAACTTGAAGAAGAGAAGAAGATATTCCAAAGTAAATAGAAAGCCAACACATAATATAACGTGGTTCCACCGATCAAACAGATCGTGTGTACGTCCACGAGAGAAGGGGAGACTTTAAAACTTTAGATGAGTACAATAAGAATTACTTACACCTCACGCTAAGAAGTTACAAGCCCTTGATGGCCGCCAAGAACAGCGAACCCTTATGGCTAAGTTTCTCACAAATTTCTCACTTAGATGAATTACACCCTTAGAAATTACAAATTCATAGGATTCTCTTGGAATACATTGAAGGCCACCCCTAGGGGATAATTTATAGACCATAAAACTCTCCTAGTCCTAAACAAACTCCTTCAATCAGAATAAAAGAAACTTGAATCCAACTCGAAATCCAACTCGGGCTCAAAACACCTTCAATCAAAATAAAAAAACTTGAATCCAACTCGGACTCAAAACAGATCCAGAAAAAGAAAACTGTCAAATCTGACATTAATCAACCTCCACGACGTATTCACATCATAATCCTAACAAAAACATACAGAGAATCACGAACGGACTATTCTAAATTTTCTGTAGAGGTCCTCATGCTGACCATCCTGTAACCGGCGAACCTCTCCCCCAATCAATGCATCAAGCATCTGACAAAGTTTGTTAAATAAGTTTAAAAATTATAAGTTCTGCAAACCAATTGAAGAGCATAAAAGCAGACAACTCACCTTAGCATAAAGCATACAGTCGTGAAACGTCTGGAGGTCTTTATGGGTTATGAACATATCTTTTCACGACCAAACATGTACTTGTTGACTGTTTATTTGACCAAAATAGACAGATAATAAGAATGGTGGACAGAATCTAACTAAGATAGAAATGAACACATGTAGACATAAATTACATAAAAGTGGACGGATATCGACTATGGTAGACAAAAGGGACAAATTTAGTCAAAATTGTACAAAAGTAGATAGAATTTGATAAAGATAGAAGTTAACCTCAGAACTGATAGCTGGAGGACCTTCTCTAAAGCAGCATATTCCTCATGATTCATCAAAGCGGATGGGTCCCACTGAGTGACATTGTGGACAAACTCAATCTCTTTACCGTCCTCATTGTACATTACCAAAGTGAAGTCAGGATCTTTGGGAACATCAGAATTCAATTCTTCGATTTTTATTGGTCCTGGGTAACAGGCTGATCTGTTCTGGGATTCGACGAACATTCATGACACGTGGTTCTGATTGGGTCAGAGGGTCAGGGGCTTGTGTTGCAAGAGGGAGGGGCTTCTATTACATTTTCAGCTTTCCTCTAATGCTTTGTTTTCGTTCGTTTTCCCGTCCAATGGACAGAAATTCAAAACAGTTAGACAAAGTTCCCAATATGTAGACATAAATTGTGAAATGTGGACTTTTAATAAGATGTTGGACACACTTCCTAATATGTAGGCAGAAAGTGAGAATTGTGGACAGTAAATACCTTTATTACAGGAACACCCCATGACGGAGATGTAACTAATTTGGAAGGCTAACGGATAGATCGTGCCTTCACAATCATCACAATGTTGGTCTTACCAGCCTCCTCTTTCTTCTGGTGGCGCTTGTTTGTTTTCGAAGGGAACACCTTCTTGCGGGTGTTCTTCTTCCTCCTCTTCCATCGAAGCAACAAGTTCCAAACAAAAAATTGAACCGTGAGGGGGTTGTCCATGTACCTTAATTAATTACGTGCTCAGATAATAGGAGCATAAAAGATTGATTAAAACTATGTAAAAACGGTCTTGTGGTTGTTGAATCGAGTGACAAGCATACTTCGTGGGAACAAATTGCCCAAAATATTTTGATGGGGAGAAAGAGAGTCGATGACATATGATTTGCAATTGGGAGACAAAAGAGAGACAGTTGAGATGTGAGAGAGAGAGTCAGTTAATATAAGAAGAGATTGATGTAGAATGGGAAATGAACCATCACAAAAAGAGCGCACATCCTCAGTTCCTAATCTCTCTCTTTTCTCTCAATTAACAAAAATGTAGCTCTGTTTTAAAGGTGGGGCCTCTATTTTTTCAGGTTTTTAAACTTGATCACTAGTTGGGTCCAAATTAGAACTCATGAGGCCCCACCATATATGGGGCCCTCTCAGCAGTGGGGCCCTAAGTGGTTGCTCAGGGCGCTCCTGCTGAGAGCCGACTCTGAGTGCGCCTCTACCCCCTGAGCAGCACCACCTTCACATGCAAACACGACCAAACTGCATCAAGCCAAACATGAGTGGGATCTACTCTACGAATATCAACCTAACCTTCTATGCAAAAATTTGATGAGAGAAACTCTTCAAATAATTGCATCAAATCTTTTGAAATCTGATAAAGATCTTAAAAATCACAAACAAATCCAAACAAAGACAAAAGATAAAAAGATGTCAAGAATGAAGACAAATTGCCTTTTTGATACAGTCAAAAGGTGATATAGATTGGAGATATCGCTTCAAAGGTAACTTGTATTTTTTTCTTCTTTGGAGTTGGGTTCTTTAAATCTTTGGGAGGGATTTAAGAAGATTATTATACTCATTTGTTGATTGAGCAGTAGTGGATTTTGACTTGCCTTGTGGTCTTTCTCAAAAGAGTTTCCACGTATATATTGGTGTTTGCGCCTAATCTATGTTGGTTTATATGGTTGGGTATTTTCCCTATTTGTGAGGTTGTCATATTGCTATTTGATCTATCACATATTTGTTTAACAAGTGGTATCGGAGCAGTGGTTGGATGAATGAGGAAATTGAATCAGAAGACTACTAGACATATCAGACAGAGTTGGATGAGAGTGTGTTCCATGATGTGCCTACCAAGACGTCAGCCCATTCACTTTGGAAGAAGTTATAGAGCTTGTACGAGAGAAAAACAACAGGAAACAAGGATTTTTCTCATCCGGAAGCTTGTGAATCTGTGATAAGTTGATGGTGGTTCCACAGTCGAGCATCTGAATGATATCCAGAGCATCGTGAATCAATTGTCTGCTATGAAGATGGTTATGGACGATGAACTATTAGCATTAGTCCTCGGTTCTCTTCCCGACAATTGGGAAACCTTGATGGTCTCACTTAGCAACTCCGCCCTAGATGTTGTGCTTACCATGAGTCAAAGTCACTAGTAGCTTGTTCAATGAGAGGACAAGAAGAAAGTCGATTTCAGGTGAAAACAAGCAAGCTCTCGTCACGCAAAAAAAAGAGGGAGAAGGAAGAGTAGAAAGCCACAAGTTCGTGGAAAATATGTAGGTAGATCGGGAGAGGGAAACATGAGTGTTATCATTGTGGTAGAGAATGCCACATGAAGAGGACTTGTCGATTGTGGAAAAAAGAGAATTCAAAGAGTGTAGATCAGAAGAAAGAAGAGAGGTGATGTGGTATGAAGAAGACTTGATTGTTCTCTCAGCTGAAGACACATGTCTGCATGCTGGCAAACATGATGTTGAGTGGGCGGTCAATACGGTTGCTTCCTACTAGTGTTATAAAATACGGTTTCATTATTCGTACGGTCCAGCAGAAAATAACGTGTAATTGAATTAAGCAGGGATTATCAGAATAATTAATTATATTTATACACAAGTATACACAAATATGTACAGTTAATTGTTAAAAATGCCTCAATCATTCACAAAACTAATTATAGTATGTAGTGGTCAGATTTCGACCCTTGCCAAGATCAGGACACGTGTCCCACGACGTCTGGAGCATCCCAAGCAAACAACAAAATTCAACACGCCCACAGGCCCATTGCGGGCCCAAGAGAAGACCTCAGGTCCAGTCCCTAGCCTACACTCGACCCAAACTACTTGCACAGATCCACAACCGTCAGGTCCCTCTCCGTGACCACATCTATCCGGGACCATGCACTCGAGTACACAAACTCTGATGAAGCAACTCTGCTAGCCGGAGGCCACAGCCTCCGCGACGAAGACCCTTCGCGAAGATGAGTCGCTTCTGTGCTGGTTATAGCGAATGACATGATCCTCGTGATTCGCGTATTCAATTGCGTTGTCAAGTTATCCCCACGTTCAAAACATTGTAACACCCCCACATCAATGCAGGCCATTATGGATAGGGACGGATATTCCTGCATCACAATCCCAACAATCAAACGGCTCGATCCGGGTAGTTATGAGAAAATCACAAATATTCAAATCATGCAGTTGTAGAGATCTGAAATATCTGCGCCTTCAGTTACAACACCAACATGTATATATCTCGATCTCGATTGAGAAAGTGATCGCTCCTGATAACTATCGAAAACACCACATATAAGCACTCTTTACTCTTCTCAAACAAAGATACTTATTCTCACGCCCGAGGGTCTTCGACTGGCACCACATCGTTGCTTCTGACATGAAAGGTGTCTTTTCTCTCCTGTATTTTTAACAAGATCAATCGAGATCCAATCGTCTGTGACGAAAAATTCTCACCACATTGGTGCTTTCATTGAGATCTCTTGACATTACGCTAAGAGTTCCCTCCTTTTCCTTAAAACACTTACAGTTCCCTTCCTCAAAAAGCCTCGCCTAACAGAAATGGCCCCACCAAGGAAGACTATATTCCGAGCTTCTGTCGTTGCCGCTTCAAAAGGCAAGTTGACGATCGCTAGGGGCACAGGACCAACCAATCCCCATCCTTCCCGTCCCGATGTTCTCATAAAAAATGTTGGAGAGACCCGCTCTTCCCGGCTACTATGCCAGGGGCAGAGACCAACGTGCAGGAGACCAACCTGCCCGCCGAGGGCCAGCTTCTCCAAATGCTCTTCAGCCTTCAGAGGCAGTTGGATGAGCAGCGAGCGTAGACAATTCACGACCGCGAGAGAGCCGCCTGATGGGGAGATTCTGTCTCCTCGTTTTAAATAACCGCAAGTGCACGGTCGTTCGATGTAGCACTTGAGGGTCGGTCCACAGGGATGGTGCTTCTATAATCCTAACACGAACGAAGCAAATGGTGGAGAAAAGTGATAAGTTGATGTGAACTCAGTTAAAGAGAAGAGTCATGTACCTAGGGTTGAATCCCCTAAACTAGCCTCAAGCGGTCAAGCTCGGTCTATCTACTAGATCGTTACAAATCACCAAATTCCTACTTCTAACAGGCGTATTAATTCTGAATACTAGATCTAAGCACAGGGTATTGTTCAATTACATGATCCATCAAAGATAGATAAATTGACAACCTCAATGAAATATGAAAGGAACGTTACAACTCTAAGTATGGATCATTAACTCTCAACACATACCCTGTCAAATATCTAGTGGTTTTAGAAATTAGCACCCTAGAAGTCGTAGGTCAATAGATGAGTGTACATCCCTAGATAGGAGAACTAACTTGATTCACAAGAATTTAGCCTAGGTTCATCTTCCTAGGTACATGATGAAAATTTAGTTACACATGTCCAAGTTAACAATCAACTACACTAATTAAATCAGTAAAAATTATCTAACTTTTAATTAAATAATTAAGTGAAACCCTAACTAAATAAACTAATGAAATTAACTAAAAAAAATAAAAAAAAATTAAAACTTTTACCTTGCAGTGGCCGGCTGAGGCCACCTGCGGGTGGAGATGTGGCCTGCCTTCTCCCAACAGAGGGCACCAATCAAAGGGCCTGCAGGCCCTGTGCTCCAATCAAAAGCCACCAGCCAAAGGAATTTTGCTCCAATCAAAAGCCACCAGCCAAAGGGCCTGCAGTGTTGAACAAAAATGCCACACACTTGATAAAGAAAGAGGATCTCTACTTCTTTTGTTGCGCGAACTCCAAGGAAAGCAAACACAGACCCAATCACAGTAAAGACAAAAATTAAAATTGCAGAGACAACAAAGGTTGCGGCCGAAAAAAATATTAATCACTTTTTATTTTCAAGAAGAAGAATAAAACCTAAAAGTAGAACCCTAGATGATCTGCCGGCCTCCCAAACCACAGCCCTCTCTATTCCTTATATAATAAGGAATTTTTTACAGAAAGGTCCCTTGAAATACATCTATTACATAATAAATCGTTTCCAATTCAGGCAGAGTTTTTAAATGATGAATACAGGCCACCAAATGGAGGAATCAGCGAAAGCTATCAACACGAAAGTTTTAGATCTTCGAATTATCTTTCCATAACATCTGAATGATTTCGTTCGGAGTCCTGTAGCGAAAGTTATCGCCGAAATACCGCAACTTATCTGGAAAGCAACCCTCAATCTTTGACAAATTGCGTGAGTTTATTGTTGAATGTAACCAGATTCCTCTTTCTCTTTCTTTTACCTGTTTCCTGCAAAAATTCAATCACTATACCCGAGTAGCATTATTTATATACAAATAATAGATAATTAGGAGTATCAAAATGGTATAAAATCATGCTGATCAAATACCCCCACACCTATCTTTTGCTAGTCCTCGAGCAAAATTAATAAAAAGAAAAAGAAAAACTAAACTACCTTAACTCACTTTCGTAGGAATCACGGTTGCACTTAGCATGTGCAACAAGCCGTTAAAACCCTAGGTTACCCTAGAGGACGAGTTTTGTCTCGTGAGGGTTTTCAGTGGATTACACCCACAAAATCCAAGAAAGTTAGAGATTAAGAAAAAAATAAAAGTAAAATAAGGATAACCGAAAATCAAGAAAAGGAAAACAATTCTCTCTCTTTTTTTTTTTGGTAACTAGTTAGTAAGATCATCAATTTTCAAGAGTTTCCTTTTCAAGTAAAATCTCAATTCAAGAAATCATATTGGCTATAAAATAAAGTCTCAAATCCAAAACTTTACACCACCTGTCCTAAGTTTCAGATCCTATGTACCCCGTGATCGTGATGTAGTTCTTAAGCTTGGGAATATTTAATTACAACTTTTATACTTTTTTTTTCTTTTTTTTAACTATCTTTTTTTTT